>OMKZ01056184.1:4440-15476 GCA_900302535.1 Neoniphon sammara
TCGACACAGATCGAGGTGCCTTCAGCCGTTACAAATCTGTTTGGCTTTTGTCCACTACACAGCAATTAATAACACTGGGGCTGGGGGCAGGGAAGCAAAGGTCACCCATTCAACCTGACATGCACACACACACACAGGCACACACACAGCAGTGGACACATGCTCACACATACACTTACACAGATGCACATGCACCAACACAAACAAGCAAAAATATGTGAACATGATTGAACATAGATACACACAAAAATGCACACTCTACATACACATACAGTCACTCACACACACACACACACACACACACACGCACACATGCAGGAATTGGTTTGTGAACCAGACTGTCCTACAATAAACCACAACTTCATTTTTATATTAATAAGTAATATCCCCTGTATGCCAGGTAGCCAAATAGAGGCCATGCTACCCCCATATTTAAACACACACACATAACTACACATGCGGCTATGCATTTATACACACAGCCTCGCATTACTTTGCTTAACACCACATAAACACACACGACACATTCAGACTTACACACACACACACACGCACACATCCATGCGCGCACACACCCACACATTGCTCTGCATATTTCATTTATTTTGTAATTTAATCTGGTGCTGAGGAAGGAATGAGAATGCAAAGGCAAAGGGAACAGTGTGGTGATTTCTTTTTAAATGTCAGTAGCCGGAGAATGTGTTAACCTCCCATTACAGACACACTATGAATATTCTGATTCCTCAGTGGAGGCCCGTAATTGAAAACTGAAGTTGGGGAAAGAAAGACAGAACAAAGGGAAGGATGGAGAGAGTGAAAGGAAGGAGGGATCTGAAAAAAGAGAAGAGAGGAGGGATTGTTGATGAGCAATGGCTAAACTCTTATTGGTGCTGCTCCCCTGTGGAATTAGATTGGCTTTACATTTAGCGTAATGTGTGTGTGCGAGTGTGCGTGTTTTCACATCGCCATGGTTTGTGTGTTTTAGTAATTGTTTCCGATTCCCACTTTAAGTTATTACCCCCTTGCAACAATAAGGCTGTGTGATTGCGGAATGAGATTGCGGTGTATGGGCTTTTAATGCATCCCATTTAGCCAGCTTCGCTTAACAGATGTCACAGACAGACCTGTCCTGGCTGTGCTGATGAAATATATCCATCATCCTCCCACTTACAGCCTCTGTCTCTCTCTCTCTCTCTCTCTCGATGTCTTTCTTTTATTTCTCCCATGTAGCCTCCCCCAGTCTGCCCTCTCTATCTCTCTATGTCTGTCTCTCTTTCTCTCTCTCTGCTTTGACAGCAAGTGTGTGTGTGGGGTTTTGGGAGATGGGAGGTTGTATATTATGTTGTGTGTGTTGAATTGTTTTGGGGTATTCTCTTTTAAGTGACATCTCTCATTACAGGAAATCAAAAGTCAAAAGTCTCCCTTTCTTTGTCTGTGTCTCTCCGTCTCTGTCATTAGGCAGTTTGTTAACAATTTGAAGGACAGCTCAAGGAAATCGTGGTTGTACCACAGATGACCCTTTTTTAAATATACACACACAAACATGTGCATCAATTTTGCATTGTCAACTGGCTCTTCTTGCCAAATGATGCATGAACAAAGGTCTCCTGTGATCATGGAAAGCTTGCAGATTCTGGTGGAAGTGGATTGTTTTCCAGGTGTGGGTATATTATGAAAATTCGATCTTTACATTTTTTCACAGATAAAGAGTTGCCATAAAGCTTTGTCTCTGGCAGATCTGGGCACATCTGAAACAGATATCCAGGAAAACATAATATGTACCATGCTATAATTTCAGTTTTACGATTCCAGTAGAAATTGTGAAATGTGGTCGAAATAAAACATCACTATAGCTCAACTGTACCGCAGTGCGGAGATATTGTCACAGACACCAGCTTAACAATTTAAGAGCAGGGACTTTTATCGATGGGTGATAGTCTTAATCATTATTGTGTGAACTTGTCTGGCAACAGATTGAATGTAACAAAGACTTCTTAATATGTAAAAAACTCTACTGTATATTTACATAAATCAATGAGTGGACAAATGAATAAGTACACTTTTGACCATAAACCATGGCAACTGAGACTACTACATAGTGATCATGTTAACTGTATTAATTGTCATAGAGTAGTCATGAAAGATTGGAATTGATTTTGAATTTAATTTCCAAAATAATGCTAGGAGCCTGTTGAAAAGATGTATGTTAATGTGTGTGTCCTATAGGAAGGAGCTGGACGAACTTGAGGAGCTCCAGAGGAGCGAGAGAGAGCGTCTGGTAGTGGATAGAGAGCAGACAGCCAAGATCTACCAAGCTCAACGGTTACACCACCTCCTCAGTACAAAACAGGTTAGTCTATGAAATGACAAACGAATGTTTGAGACTTGTGTTACACCAGAATAGGTGTATGAAATGAATAGGGTTGTCTTAAAAACTATTACATTTCTACATATTATTGTTTATTAAAAATAGTTTTTTGCTTCTTGTAATTTACAGAACTGATTTTAAAAAGGGGAGTTTGGTAATGGCTGAGGTGTTAGCCACCAGTCACACAATCACACGGTGACACAAAGGGCTGTTTTTTTAAACAACAACTCCAAACATTTCAGCTGTTACGTTCTTACTACTGTAGTTGTCATTATACATTTTTCTGTTTTGTACCGTTATAAATTGTGAAGGGAGAGGGGAAACTCTGAATCCTTGTCATTTTTGGATAAAAGTAGTATCAGCATAAAATATTGGCTCTTAACAGATTGGTACTGGCTAGGGCTGGGCGATAAGGACAAAATCAAATACCACGATACGTTTTACTGAATACCTCGATATCGATATTGTGACGATATTTTCGGGATGACAGTTGGTGCTTTCATAAAATAATCACACACAACATAAGAAATTAGTAAATTGGATATGATGACCAGAGGGATAGAGGCAAATAATAAAAGAGCTACAGCTCTCTATAAGATGAGAAAATTGCATCCATTTACTTTAATACAGCCTTTAAAACCAGGAAAGGTCAACACCTATGTCATATCACAATATTACGATATCCAAAATCCCAGACGATGTCCGGTCTCATATCGTGATACCGATGTGATATCGATATATTGCCCAGCCCTAGCTGAAAGCACACACTTTGTTTACTCACTCTCAAGCGTTTGTTGTAGTTCCTGTATGGTACTGAGGAGCACATGGAACTGCTTCTTCCTTAACTCCAACTGAAGAGGGATATAAAATATTGAAGATTACAACCTATCACCTGATTCTGATGACTTTACAGGGTGGTTGAGAAGGACAATGAATATATTTGGCTTTACCTTTGCATCTACATTTTCCTTGATTTGAGACAGCTGCTGGAGTTCTTTGTCAAGTGCCTCTAATTGCCTGTAGGGAGAAAATATAAACAAGAGAAACAACTGGATGAGACGTGATTTTCATGACAACCAAAAAGTGGTCATCTCCAGTGACCTCTGATAGGCCAAATGTAAGAACAACTCAAGTCATGTTAATGTTTGGATGAAACACATGAAGTCAACTCACTTAAGTGTTTCATGTCGGTCTGGATGTTGCTGGATAACCTTGGCCAGAGCATCGTACTCTGCAAAACAAAACAAACTTTCAAGGCTAGGGAAGAAAAAATGTCAGAAGAGCTGCAATACAAGGCATCTGTAAATATTGATTTAAAAAAAATTCTAATGCATTTTGCAGTTATTTTTCCAACATTATTGCCACCAATTGTTTTCATCTGTAGTGCCAAAACTAGTGACAAAACCAACTTAAAGAAACTGATTCATAATTACCCCAGGGAAAATAACTGAAATTAAATATATTTATAAACAACTGGGAGAAACAGGCTGGAGTCCTGAATACATGCTTACCTTGACGATTCTTGCGAATTCTTTTTGCCCTCTGGATTTCTTTTTTACATTCTGATATCTTCTCGTGTGCAGATGTGATATTTTGCTCTAAAACATGGAAAGCAAGATGATATAAAGTTTAGGTATTCCTTGTTATGACTTGATAACAGATTCTTGTATGGCTCAGGTGGCCATGTTCTTTATATCTTCAGAAGGGACCAAAAGACTGAATCCACTACCATGAACTGTTTGTTATCATTGTTTATCATAAATTAATACAATCTGTTGACAAATTATTCAACAATAAATTATTTAGAATGGATTAAAAAAAAAGATCTTTGATAAACATGCATATGAAACTGGAAAATATCTGAATAACTTGTTCATACTCCATTTGGTGAGGTTTTCTCATACTATTGTAACTTTGTTAATATGTTCTCTAACATATCAATCTAAAATCTTCACGAGACAAAAATTTGCATTCAAGATACACCAACTTAACAAAGAACGGCCCACTCAACTTGGCAAGAGTAGAGTCAACAGCAAGTGTAAAGGTTAGTGGAAGAGAGAACTGTTGTTAATACATGACTCAAACATTTAATTATATGGTTTAGATTAATGCAGCACTGCATTAAACCTACAGTTAAACAGAGTGGTGGAAATATTCAGGTGCAGAGACGCTTCACTTATTGGTGTACAAGTCTCAGTTGGTAACTTGCACAGGATCAACTACACACTGACCACAGAGAGGTACCACACTATTCTGCAGAAGTATGCCATAACCTCTGACTCAAAGTTGTGTGGAAAAGAACTCATTTTCTAGCCTAAACATGCATCAGAGCTACCCAAGTCTTCTTTGAACTCCAAGGAAGAGCAAGCAGTGCTGACTTGCATGACTTTCCCTCCCCAGTCACTTTGATTTTGTTAAAGCCAGTGGCTTTAAAAAAAAATCATAATAGCCTACCTATATCTGAGTAGATTTTCTCATAGTTCTCCATTTCCCGAAGGTTCATGTCATAAACCATTAACGTCTTCCCCATGGAGAATTCACACTGAGCCAGTGTGCCCATCATCCTCTGGTACTGTGTGAATCTAAACAGGAATGGAAGGCAGCTGGTGAGACAAAGCAAATATCTCCCGAGGTTTTGTGCGCATAAATGCTATCTGGATAAATGGGTTCACTGGAACAGTCCAAGACCAGAGTTCGAAAAGCTAATTTACCCTTCCTCCGGGGTCCCAGGCGAGTTACACCATTTGATGAAGCTCTTCAGAAGCACATTGATTCGGCGGTCATCTCCAGCTCCGTCTCCATCAATAAGCAAACGTTTCCGAATAACTTCATCTAAAATAAGACCAACAAACAACGTTAGATTCAAACAGACATTCAGACAAAGCAATAGAAAGAAAGAACCGGCGGGAGTGCTAACGTTAGCTAATATGGCTTCTTTATCATAGCTGCAATGGAAGCTAGCTAACACTGGCTTTCCGTTAGTTATACGTGTAACATTGGTTTGTTGTTGACAATACAGCTAAGTAGATGTTAGCTCTGTGTTAGTTTCAGCACATATTGTCACACATAGTGTTTCGTAGAGAATTTAAATCAGTACATTATCAATAACGTTTACCTACCATCTGTAACAGCCCCCATGGTCTCTAGCTAGTACGTCTGAATAAACTTTATTGCTACAACCGGACATGAACAAGGCGCCCCGCCTCTTAAAACGGACAGCCGTGATTGGTCAAAAAGGCAAGCACGTTCTTTTTAACATGACAGCAAAACGGCCTGCTCCACATCATACGTTTTTGCGGCTCTAATTTAACTAATGAGACATTTTATATATTTTCTCTGAGGAGTGTTGAATGGTCAAGCGGTCAAATAGCTTCATTGCTCGTCAGAGTAGATGCGTCCTGGCGGGGTGACGTCTTTGTCCCAGAATGCAGTCTGGTAAACAGACATGGAAGCACCAGGTGAAGACCTCCACAGCCACTGAGCACTGCATTCGCTCTTTTTCACGATCTTCTTTCTTCTTTGCCCACCACATCCAGCAGATTTGTATCTGTCTGGTGTCACTTTTGCATCTACAGCGTCTAGAGCCTTGGTAAGAGTGAAGTTGTAGTAAATCCATGGCGACTGTTAATGACTTATGTTGTGCTGCCAGGATTTTGCCAGCTTTATCGCTAACGCTAGTCATGGCTGGCCAGAAGAAGCTTGAGCTAGCAGGCTAATATAGCCACTCCTCTCAAGTAGTACTAGTCACAGACCCAGCAACATTTTGCTCAGCCTAGAAGGAACCTGATTTCATGGCACAGTTCTTAATGGGTAAAATATTCTTTCAATGCTCATATTGTTTGCTGTATGTCCCATCATTTTTTCCATGATGTTTTGCTTGATTGCTTTGCGTTAGCGCGTTGTATAAGTTGCAGAAATGCTAGCCCTTAAAACTGCTGGCTGTTGCTGCTCTGTCGGCTAATGTTAGCTAGCTAGCTAATTTAGCTGACCTGTCAAGTAGTGTGTTTGGTGTCAAAATCTAACCTTCACAAAATACTTGCCACAGAAATGTCATTGGGTTCACCCTTTGCTTTGCTTTTTTTTTCTCTCACAGCACATTTAAACCAGCCATATTTGTAGAGAGATTAAGACTACAAACTGTGATCAATATATAGGCTAAATACTGAATACTGGCAAGATGAACACAGACCTAGATTATTACCTTAACAGAGCAATGTTATGGTTTTAGTGTACAATGCCTGTTTCTCTAATAATTTTTTCTATTTATAGAGTTGGTTTGGCTTATTGTCTCTCACTAATAAAAGGACAGGCAAGCCTTTTGTGCTTACCTGCAAGACTACAGAAGAGCTGCCACTCAACAAGAATCTCAGCATTCATCCTGAAAATCAGAATTAGTTTTGTAATACAGGCTTTTGCTTGTAAAATCAGACCATGTTAGTATTTTTATTTTTTTGGAGGCTATAATATTCATACCTTAAATGTCAACATCGGCTCAGCAAACTTAGCATTTTCATCCATCAGCCATAGTGGGCGTTACATCCTACTGCTAACTAGGTCAGTCAGGTACGTCCAGTATTACCAGCCAACCAGATTTTTAGAAAAGAACTACTATTTCTTAATAATAACTGTGGGTGACAGAATAGATGGCCTTAAAGACAAATGTATGAGTAGTTAGTTGGTGCTTATTTGCCACTCTGCCTGTAAATGGGTGATTACATAAACATTCAATTTCCTGGGCTCTACGAGTTGGTATTGTATTCCAAGATAAGAAGGCTGAGGGGAAAAAATGAGCGAAATTAACAGGCCTCGAAGGGCCGTTACATAGTCTTTTCAAGCCCTTCATGTAGCCCTTCTTTATCCAGAACTTTACTTTTTATAGTCATAGAGGAATTCAAAACCAAATCGACATGTATTGATAGATCATACAGCAAGAGAATGCACTTGAAAAATGCCTTTTTTTCTTTCTGACTTCAAGGTGTAGTATATTGCA
This sequence comes from Neoniphon sammara, assembly GCA_900302535.1. Lineage (NCBI taxonomy): Eukaryota > Metazoa > Chordata > Actinopteri > Holocentriformes > Holocentridae > Neoniphon > Neoniphon sammara. Next base: position 11,799 of record OMKZ01056184.1, read on the forward strand.
GTGGTGGATTTTAGCTGTAGATTTACCCATCCCAATATGCTTCAAGTCAATTCTCCAGTCTTGTCGTTATATAATGTACTTCTGAACTGCAGTGCAGAGCTTCTGTTAATTCATTCAATTAAGTGTGTAGCATAGGTATTATTTTTCTTTTGATTCTGTCGTATGCTCATTTCATAGACTTATACGAAAAAATGCTAAAGTGAAAGTACCGCCAAAGTCAACGAGGACTCCATGAATCTTTAAGAGTTAAATTGTGAAGATGAGGCTGTAGTATTCCGCCTGTCAAAAGTTACTGGCCAGTGCTTAAGTCAATAGCTTTTTAGATTAGGTCATGATTTTAGGCACATGTTAATAAATTATACAAAATCACTGAGAGTTGTTGTGGGGGAAAAGATAAATTATAAATTGAAAGATAAATTATTTAACTGTCTTAATTAGACTGTCTTATGAGTTTTCAAGAAGTGTAATAAACCTGTGCCATCACATAGATGACAATGGATTTATTTGTAGTAATTGATTTAGTCCTCATACCAGCACCTATTGAGTGAATTCCTCTGCATACCAGTCACTTGGCTCCAGGAAGCTGTGTCTTTTTAGCATAATGGCTTTGCATTCCCCAAGGCTTTGGGCTAACCTATTACAAACAATTGCTTCACTCTCAGCATAATAAGCTGGTCTTTTTTTTTAAGTTGAAAATATAAAAGTTTAAGAAAATTCAAGTTGACCTTGGCTAAATTTGTTCCTGAGGTGTCTAATGCAGTGTAGCAAACAGTTTAGCCCAAACTAACAAACTTTTAATAAATTATTTTCAGAAATATTACCACATATATACAAAACTGAAAAATGAGTCCTCATTCAAATCACTGACTTAATTTTCTGAATAGGTCTTACATCTGTCAAGACACCCAAGTATAAATGTGAAAAGGTTACAACTGTTGTTGTTGCTGTGCACTGTCCCAGGGATTACTGTGGTGCCGGGGAGAGTTGTTAACTGGGGATAGCGCTTATTGGATTGGATTACTGTAGTGGTGAGGAACTCCATAAGTAGCGAGCAGAAAGCCAGATCTTCCACGAGAAGGCAGTTTAACTTCCAGACAAATCGCCGTGTAATTCCCTAACCACTGATTAACTATGTCAAGACAAAGGAAAACAAAGACACATTTCCCCTCAATTTGTGCATGTGCTTGTGTGTGTGTGTGTGTTGTGTGTCTGTTATGTGTTTATGTGTGTCCAGATTTCCTCTCCAGCTTGTGTGGCAGCCGGTGATCACCCAAACTGATGAGGATCGGCTGATTGAGTTAAAACTGAGTTCCTTTTTTCACATTTGACAAGGTAAGGCCTGTTAAAAGTACAACTCACTATGACACTGTAATAGCATTTATTGGATTCTGTAGTAAAAAAAAAATGGCAAGCCACAGTGCAGTGCTTACAGATGTTCGCCACTATTACTGTGCTTGACTTTGGCGCAGAATTAGATTTTGGTGATCACATTTCTCTGTATGCTCCTAAACAATCGCGCACTTATATTGGTTGCCTGGGTTACGTGTAATGATATGAACTTACAGTACTTGTTTTGTTTGTCTTAAAAAAATTTTTCTAAATATGTAGGGTGGCTGAGAAAATCTTTTTTGTGTGTGCGTGTGTGTGTTTTTCTAGTAGTATTTTTGCCTCTTTGCAGTTATTGTTAAGGAACACAGCTAAGAAACTAAGGGCAAACAAAACTTAATTCTAGTTGTTAATATCACATAGTCATGTTGAGATGAGTGTGCTGGAAAACTAAAACGTTGAACCAAAGTGGAAATATCATTTCACTTACTTTCAACTTGGGTCAGATTATCATTCCGAGCCTTTTTTCCTAGTTTTATCCATTATAATAATGTGTTTATAATTTCATCACTTACAGTAGTTCACTGTAGAGCTTTCAGACCTCCAGGTTGCCGGGTGTGCTGCTGTCCAGTACACATATACACACGCACACACACACAAACACACACACACACAACTGACAATCTCCAACTGTTGAATCAAAAACCAAAAACATGGTTGAAACACATCTTTTCAACACAACACTAACTTTGCAGTTACTTATATCCTTACACAGCTTCAATTTATGAATTATTATGACATTTGAGTTGTAATAGTCAGTTATGATACTTTTTTCAAAATTGTTCATGCATTTCCTTATTCAGTTTGCTTGGTGTTCTTACAAGTTAAAATCATGTCAGAAGAAACAGAATGGGACTTTGTTGCTTCATTTTGAAAGCATTTGTGTTTTACTCGCTGTGATGCTCACATCAAAAATCATTTGTATTGATGAATTTAAAATGAACCATAAACAAACTGCAGCAGATATTTGCAGTAGTTTGCCAACATTGGTGGATTTGCTGCTGTGCTTACTGCTTGTGCAGACACAATTGCACAGTTTCTAATCCCAGGTAGGAGAGATCATAGCCAACCAAAAATTCCCACATATCCTACTTGTAATTACCACTAGGAGGTTGACCTGAAAGGTTTAAACAGTCGACAGTTAATATTTACAGAACATCTGATGAATGCAGTATTAACACTCTACTTGGCAAATGAATAGCATATCTTTATCCAAGTTTCAGGCAATGGATAATCAGGCATTGGATGTTGGAAGTGTATTATTGTGTTGAAAGGTCATGTCTTAATCACTTTTTAGATTCAGCCACTGACCCCGTGTGCACTGGAACAACAGGGCTGGTGGATTTGGATGAATGAAAGCTCTGCAGTGAAGGAAGTGATGCAATTTTCAATATATGCTCTAAATACCATAGGTCGAATTGAGAAGCTTATTGGTCTCAAGTGTAAGCACATAACTGCTGATTGGTCATACTGTTACTGTTTGTAACAGGGAAGGTTATGTTTTCTTTGTTTTAATTATGAGTCATCAGTATATCACTGAGGAAATCCTACACAGAGAGTCTCTTGAAGGGGTCGGGGGTGCTTTCACAAAACTACCTTGCTTATGGTTACCTCCCAGATCTAAAGTCAGTGCTACTCATCATAAAAGGACAAATAGTACTGGGGAGAAAGACATAACTAGCCTGCTAACAACCAGCAGCAAACAGTATGACCTGCAGGTTCTCAGGTAACTTGTGGTGGCTTGCTGAGTGTGGATAAGATACACATTATAAGTGAAAAAACACTGTACATCCATCACAAAAATGCTGTTAATGTTCTGTGTCAGTTTGGAAATCTGTTTGTTGTGGGCCTGCCAGATGTTGTGTTGGGCCGCTACAACAAATAAGTCTTTATGTGGGAAACATACAGATGAGAACAACGCCCATTGAGGTATGACACTTAAAGGGCCACTTTGCCCACATAAGCGGCTCATTAGTTTCTGAACATAATACAAACTTTAAATAAAGAGCGATGACAAGAACACTGCATGGCTTCAGTCAGGTGTGGAATGGAGAGTGGGGGCAGGCTCAATACTGGTCATCTTAACAAACTCTCACTTAAAAGTTCAACAGCCTTCATTCTTATGGCTAATCCATTTTTAAAGATAATAAGGCATCATGTGTTGCAGTATGGATGCCTTTTAAGAGGGTAATAATACAAATGTTATGTGTGTGTGTGTGTGTGTGTGTGTGTGTGTGTGTGTGTGTGTGTGTGTGTGTGTGATGTGGAGGTCGTGTTGAGGTTGAGGTGACG
>OMKZ01056186.1:3310-16864 GCA_900302535.1 Neoniphon sammara
TTCTCTATTTTTTTTTTCCACTGCTTTTATTTTAATCAGTGAAAGCATTACAGGAACATTGGACAATAATGGTATTTGATTTCTTTATTATTCAGAGGAGAGGGAACTGGGCCGTCCTGATTTTTGAAGGTATGATGCAACATTCAATTTTGGGGTTGTAACATAAAAGTAATTTAACACGTGTAATGACTTACTGCTCCAGGGCTCTAATACTTCTTAAATGAGTAACATGCAGTAAGTGATGCATTTGAATAACAAGACGGAGACATTTTTGTTTCCCTACAAGCTTTGCAGTTGTTGAAATTCTTGAATTTGATGGTTTAACCTTGCTTGTTTGGTACATCCAGCATAAATTGAGTATATTAGTAGAAGGAATTTATTGAACTACCACACAATAAAAAAAGATTAGGTCTAGGCTGCCTTAGTTTTGGAGGATCACATGTTGCATATGTGGATGTGGCATTTAAGTTAAATGTTAATTCATCCAAGAATGATGCAACACTCACGTCAGGAAGTGAAGATCGTAGATTCAAACTCCCTGCTTGAAATTAACATTCATGTCAGCTTTGAGGTTGTAAATACAACTTTACAACAAGATTTGTATTACTTCCTGAATAACATCATAACATCAGCAACAAGGTAATACCTGAAGTTCAGTGTAGGAAATGATCTATTCAAAATGATTGATTTTCATCACACAGCATACAGCCTAAGTAATATGCTATGATCTCATCTCTTAAAATGCCATGGCAGGTCACTGAATTTTTTATTTTATTTTTTTTACACTAATGGTTGATGTTGCAATCTTTGGTTTGCCGAGAAACATGAAGTCATAGACATGAATGTGTCACTCGCTGAGTGCACTTGTGCTGAGTAAGCTGAGTAAGCACCAAAGTTTACAGAAAACTACAATCATGGCATCTTTATGGCTTTGGAGGAGTTCTAGACTTCGGTGGTTGTCCAAGAGGCGGTGCCTTCAGGGAAGTGAATGACTCAGTTTAAAATAAAATAAAAAGAACACTCCTAGCTACAGAACATGTTCAAGCCTCTGTAAACATAATTTAAAATGTCAATACTGAATATAACCTAACAAATGGAAAGTAACAACTAAAGCGACATGCCAAAATACCACTTCTCTGCTTCAGGGTGTTCTGTCCAATTCGCCCTTGGTTAACAGTTTATGCATAGGCTCTCCTCCCTGGGCTCTGTATGGGATATAGTTAGGTGTTTCATTGCATTTTGTGGGTGAGGTTTTGGTCTGAGCTTTCCAGCTGTTTTTTAAATCCCTGCGAGTGCGATTCAACCACAGCTTCCAAACGCCAGTCCTGAACTCAAAGGACCTCGCTGAAGTAACCCAGCTTGGGAATCCAGCCCTGCTTGGCACAAAGACGCCTTTGATTTCTGATGAGTAAAATAAACATCATGCTTGTACACGTTATCAGAATCTGCTGACTGTTTTTCTTTAAGTTTGGCCTCTGGGTATCGCACACTGGGGAAAAAATGAAAAACAAGGGGGCAGGATTTGCACAGGGCCAGACCAGCTTCTCGAATGTTGCAAATGAGGATTGAAAACACAAACTCAGGTTAAAACAATGACTAAAACTATGATGTATGTGCATTTTATACTTGACCTATTCATATAGGTGTGTGTGGTTTCACCAGTATCAGGTAAATATGGCAGACATTTTGTAGAGTTTCCTCTTTCCAACATCCAAGTTCCACATACAGTTGAGAAGTATCCCATTTGTATTCAGTATAAGAAACAATTTGGACTGAAAACTTAAATTACAATGTTAATTTCTGTTGTACATTTAACTACACTGTCTCACCTTCTCATGTAGCATTAAGAAGTAACCATTTTCTTAAGTTATTTTAGTATTTCTATCTGTACAGAATAGTGTAACAAAATAGTATCTCGGTTTCAGTACCAAGCAAAATTTGTTAAACTTGTTATCTCCCCCTCTGAATTGAATTAATGAAAAACTAATCCTACCTCCAGCCTCTTATTCCCTCTGGTTATCAGTGTCATGTCACACTAACAGCTAGCTGTTTGCTAGGTTACATGAGAAATGATAGAAAATTTCTCTATTTTTTTTTTCCACTGCTTTTATTTTAATCAGTGAAAGCATTACAGGAACATTGGACAATAATGATATTTGATTTCTTTATTATTCAGAGGAGAGGGAACTGGGCCGTCCTGATTTCTGAAGGTATGATGCAACATTTAACTACACTGTCTCACCTTCTGATGTAGCATCAAGAAGTAACCATTTTCTTACCCTAATCAAAGTCCAAAGATGAACATCCTTAGAGAAATCTAAAATGTAAGCAGGGTTTTTATTATTTATTTATTTTCATTCCTTCTTACGGCAAAGACACATACTATCTATATGCCTCTCTAAGATATCCACACACATATATATCTGTAGTTTATTGATTCATCTTTATTTCACAGCCTCACACAACAATGATGGCGGCCACGGCTCGCCACGCAGCCAGGCGAGCGTGCATCGCTTCATGTCCTGCCATGCACATTGAGCAGCAGATTGCAGGAGTAGAAAACTTGAATATACAGATGTCTCCGTCCCTCACAAGCTCACTGGCGCCTGCACACTTGACAGAAAGAAAAACACACACACACACACACACACAGCACTGCTGCTGGTGCAACAGCCTGTCAAGCAGACGTCCATCACTGGTATGACGACGGACACGATAACACACAGCAGGATCACCGCAGCTGTATCACAGTCATGCGAATTACCCTGTAGAGGACGGACCTGTGTCAATATTAACCACCTAAACAGGAAGGGAGAGCTATTGTATGTGCCCACTATGGTGGAGACCTAATCCATAATCTCAGTGAGAAGCCTGTTTAAGTGAAAACACAGTATTGGAAACAGTTTTGACTGGGAAACAGCTCTTTAAACAATCCATGCTGTGTGACAAATAAACATATGTATAATTTCTAAACCTCAGAAAAAAGAGGTGACAGTTGAAGACTCAATGAATACACCAGTGATTGATGTGCTGGAAAGAAATCCTGGATTGAACAATAATGCTGTTTTTCTAATTGGAAAGCCTATAGCATTCCTCTCCAGATGTGCCTCAGTTCTATATAATGAGAAATATCACAGCAACAATGAGTCAATCATATTTTTCCCCCCTCTCCAAGCCCTTTGCTCGTTGGACAATATGCTGAGGTCTGACACCCCTACACAGGCCTTACTTTCTGTTGATTGGATGATCTTGCTAGAAGCTCTGCAGTGCCATGTTCTAAGCAGAAGGAGTTCTAGCACCACCTTGTGGTGAACTGTCTACTGTGGTTTAAATTTCACATGTTCTCATTAGTATCATGGTACCTGAGGGTCTTCGCTCATTCATTTAGTGGCTCAGTCAATTCATTCATACTGACATCGGTGCTCCCTCCGTAGCTGTATCAGAGCGTCTGCAGGTCCTTAAAAACTCCTGTAATGTCTTAAATTTCATACACTTTAGGACTTAAAAATCATGGAATAGTTTCAAAATTGAGTTCATGAGATTTTGATTTCCACGTAAACATTTGATCTGATTTCATTTATCCATTTATTTGTTTTTTTTTCCCCGAAATGGGTCAAGTTCTTCTGTATCAGTCAGCATTTCTGATGTTACAAAAGTTTAACAGTGAACCTGACACGGCCCTCATACTGACCGTCTATGCTTACATGTTAGGAAAATGGCTTTTTGTCATACTTACCTGTAGACGGTAATGCAAGAAAATCTCTGTACTTACCCGTCCCAAGTTCTGTGGAAAAAGCCATGGTTAGAGCAAGGTAGCACCTTGCAAAAACAGTTTATAGCATCGCCTAGTTTGTAAGTATAATTAAGCACAATCATAATTCTACCAAAAACTGATCTCTGCCCTGGACCGGTGTATAGTGCTTACCTTACCTTACCTTAACTTTACCTCACCTTACCTTTTCTTGTATAAAAAAGATGATTTGTCCAAAATTTGATACCTGTAGACATTCTGTTTATCCTTCGTTGAGCTTATTAAGAAAGGAGACCCACCTTAGTGTGACAGAACATCTGGCATTGCTGTCATTTCATAGAAAAATAGACTTTTTTAAATTTGCCAGTAACTCTTGCCCAATTGAAAACAGGAAGCCAAGGAATTATTCTAATATATGCAAAAGTTAAAAAGACCCTTTATTTTTCTCTGGCTACCCCACACGCTTCAGCATAGGGGCTGTCATCAGGGGGATCCAAGAAAATGAACCAACTTTCTTTTTTCATATAGTCTTTTACCCTTGACTCCAAAGAACGCCTGTTTTGGCAAACTTTAACGGTTTGGACAAGCATAAAGCAAGGCTGCAACCTGACTTCTCCAGTTTCATGAATAACAACTACTTTTCATCATCAGTGTAAATCCTAAAGGACCTGAGTGGTGCAGTGGATCAGTACGAGGTTACATTTTCATTTACTATGCATACTGCAGCACCCACACACCATTTGAGAGCAGTTTTGTTACAGACTTAAAGCACTGTGGTACAAGCAGAAGGATGAACCTCTCTTTCATTTATGTTTGGTCGCATCTCTTTAGGATATGAACACAGATTGCAGGAAGTCAACAAAGTTTGTTTTCCTGATTTCTTCATCTGTATCTTGCCTATTCCTGCTAAAATCATAATGCTAAGGTTTTGGCTAAATGACAAGGTCCCTGTGGAAAAGATTTCTCTTATCAAAAATGGGAAAATGTTGAGCCCTGCCAGTGCATAAAAGACTTTGGATAAACAACACAAGAGGCTGACATGAGACCAGAGAGACTCTAAAATGATCATGAAGTCAGTTTGCTGTGTTGGGGTTAGGGTTCTACAACAAAGACATCCTACCCTGCTCATCCGCTCTGTTCTTTTCTCTTTCTACTTCGATGCTTGGGTCACTATGCACTGACTGGTCCCCTCCACCTCTACAGTAAAAAACAAAAACAATTATTATTAATGATTAATTATTATTATAGGGCTCCTGCTGGAACTTTACTTAGTGAATACAGCAAGTTTTACATCATGTTTGTAGAAACTGATGTAATGCATCATGGTAGAGTCACTGAACAAACAGTGTGATTGAAACCAGTTACTGGTTGAAATGCAGAACCATCCGAGCTTCAAGGTTCATGTTCTGACAAAAATGCTCTGGCAGCCATGCTGTCACTATGAATGCAGCACTTATTTTGCCTTTACCAAACAAAGAGCCACCAGCAGGTGACAGTACTACACCTTTTTGAATCATGAGAGGCTGCAGTGTTTTTTGTCATTCCTCCTGGATTCATTGGCTTTATGCTAATGCCCAGTCTAGAAAGCCCCAGCTCTCCTTTTGCCTAATGGTGTGTTTTGTGCTCCTGTGAATAAGTATTCATTGACTGGGAGCATCGCTTCATCACAGATGCATTTCCAAGTGCAACCAAACCCCACTGTGCAAAATTAATACCATATACACCGTCACTTAACAGACTGAGTGTTCACTCAAAGCACGTGACGTAAAAACGCAGTTAAATGTCGCACCAAACAGTGAAGTGCTCCAAGGAAACGACAATTTCTGCTCCATGGGGTGTTTAAAGGTGCAATCTAAAATAGGAGCTCGACATTCTCACCCAATATTGAATGTCCTTATGTTTATTTCATTGGATCAAAGAGGTGAGAATACACTCACTCTAAAATACCAGCATGTAAAATGTGCAGAAATGTTAAAACTGGCAGGCGAGATGAGGCAAAGAAAAACACTCTGATATTTCTTGCTGGTGTGATATTTTGGATCTCTCGGATTTCTTCTTTTGTTGTTTGTTACTTTTGCAAATTCGTGCTCCTGTATTGGACTGGTGGAAGCACGTCAGCATAAACAAACACATTGCTCTGCCTTTTCACTGACAAGACAAGGAAATTTCAAGCTTGAAGAACTTAATTTCCTCACTTCTGAAATGAAAGATTAGTGTATTACTTTCTAACAAGCCAAACGCTGCTCAGAGCAACCATGACAGCCGTGTGGAGGTGCAGACTATTTATAACCTCTTAGTATAACCTTGTGCTTCCAGGGGAGAACATCATTTGCGATGCCTTTGAAAATCAAAATGAATCTTTGTGGAATGAGATTAATCAGTAAGAGAGAGATTAATCCTGTCCAGAAAAGCAAGTTGATGTGGCATCTGTCATACTTGTGCTGAGCTCGTTTGCTGTGGCTTTATGAAGCGTTTCTCCATTCATAGGAAACATGTTGGCACATCTTGTACCATGCACCTTTTCAGCCAGTGCTTGAGTTGTTGACATCTTTTTTTTTTTGCCAAGATGGTGCCAAATGGCAAAAATGATCTGCACGTCCCTAAAGAGAATTGGTGATGCTGATGGGAATTCAGAGTACACGCCAAAGCATCTCCATTTGGACAGTTCAGCTTGCGTGGCATTCACTTGGTTTGAATGGAATGTGACATCAAGTAACCATGGCAGCACTCATACCCAGCTCTCAGGAGGAGGAGTCAGCATTTACAGCACCGCCAACTGCCCATGCAGACATGTTACCATCAAGTGTTATATCGCCAGTCCAGCTGGGGGGATGATACTCGAAGAAACAAAGCCCTGGATCTACCCAACTTCTGATGGTTTTATGGTTTTGTTTGTGCTTGTGGCTTATCCTGATGTGGAGACCCTGCTGATTTATCTTTCCAGCATAAAAGAGACAACAAAAAACAACGCTGGTTGGACTGTGCTGTTGGCCCATCTTATATTTTTAAAAGGCTCATATATTTGAAATGGTAATAGAGTGCATTAATCACATCAGTCGTGTTTCATCTTCTGCTTGAAAGACATTTTTTAAGTTTTTGAAAATTTGAAGGACTTTTTTTTTCATATATCTGATTTGAAATGTGGATTCTCAGATGATCTGACAGACAAATGAGCTGTTTTTCTTCCACTGACGCATTGTAACAACTCCCTTTAGTGCTCTGCGGTAGTCTGCTGCACATCGAGAGTTAAATTGAATAATTTAAATTTAGGCCGGGGACACGCCAGAGGATTATTGGGATGATTTGCAGTAGGCTGGGAATACACTAGAAAACTTTTTAAATCCCACATAGAACACATACAATGACAGATTTCACCATATTTAGTTGTAAATCTGTCAAGCGGAGGATCTGAGATTATGCTGCTGCCTTCTGTTAGATGGAAATCAGATTTTCTTCTAAGAATTTTTTTAGTGTATATTAATGTCAGTTACACCAAACTATAATTATAAATACTGATTCACGTCACACTGATAAAAAACAAAAAAAAACAAAAAACTCTGGACATTGATGACAGGAGTCAGCGCAGTAATTTGTTATGCCATTATTAGTGTGTGATGTCTCATCTGTGTTGGATTATCTAGATCATCTTTCCAACTGTGACAAAATAATAAAAAAAAATTGCAAAATCTGTGTTTATGTGTGATGTACTGCCTTAACAAAATTGTTTAGGATTTGAAGTCTTCTCGTGCGTCCCCAGGGTAATATAACATTTCTGCCTCGCCTCACTGTGAACTGTGCGCTCATTGCCTGTTGGCAGTCTCCACTCTTGGAATGAATCTGTGATCCCCTCACGCCTCAGGACCCATCCACAAGTCAGCCTGTGAATATCAAAGATGTTTGAAATGATGGGGCCGATCAGATCAGTCTATCAGATGATTGCTCTGGTTAAGAGTGGATCTGTAAACTTCTCACACAACCAGATAATCTAATTGGACCATCTGTTCTGACCGAGCCTCAGATCAGAGTTTCCCCTCCCAGTTGTAACGACGGACAAATATGGTGTTAATTGGCCGGATAATCCCGCAGTGTGCCCAGGGCTGCACCAAGTGTTAGGAGGACTTGTGAATTACTGTACACCACCGGTGCAGAGGGATGTCTCCAGTTAAAGTGCATGGTGACCCTATGACTTTGTAACCTCACAACATGTTTAGTTTTCGTTACAATAAATTAATCTGGTGAAGCTATAGTACATTAAGATACTACCAATATTTTTCTTAAATGATAAAATAGTAAATGTTTATTCCTGCCCCACTGGCAGGCAGGGCCGTGTCTGTCTTGTGCAACCATCAGGGTTCCAATTGCAACAGGCATGCACCTGTTGCATTACCCCATTCCCTTACAAACTGTGAGCACAGGTGTTAAAATGTTCAGATCCTTCTTCGGGAAGAGTTAGAATGATTAGTTGGAATCCTAGCTGGATGTGGACTCCACCTTCTGCTGCTCCTTCTTGTTTCCGCGGGTCGGGGTCAGGGTTTTGATGACCCGCCGCAGCACGCGAGGCTTCTTGGGCTTCTCCAGAATCTGATTCATTTCCCCCTGCAGATCAGAAATCCCGGCCAGCGTGCTGTTCTCTCTGTCAGCTCACTCTCGCTGCTTCTCCTCTAGCTGTAGGTTAGCGGCGGTCTTTGCCAGGTCGAGCTCCATCTGACCCTGCTGCTTCATGAGGTCCTCCGTCTTCTGGCTGAGCAGAGACGTCCACTCCTCCTCTGCCTCTCTGCGGCACAGCTCCACCTGCTGGAGTTGCTGTTGCACCTGACGCTCACACCAATGGCTGACGTCACAACAGCTACATCCACTTTATTTATACAGCCTGTGACCTGAGGCAGGGCCTGCTGGCTGTCATCTTTGGCCTTTTCCTCTCCTCATGCCGCTGCAGGAGCTGGCTCTCCAGCTGCTGCTCAGCCTGCTTCAGGGCCTGCCTGCCATCATGCTGCTCTTCTCAGCACATTACTCCTGCTGCTCAGCCCACTGGGAGGCCAGGCACCTCTCCACTGCCCGCTGAGCCTCCTCTTTCTTCTGCAGGAGAGTTTACTTTGAGCAGAGCCTCGGTCTTCTGCAGCTGCAGTGCTGCAATTTCAAGAAGCAGTTCCTCCTCCTGTAGGCGAAGTATCTCCTTCTGCTCCTGCCAGATCTTGCAGCTGGCAGCCAGGAGATTTTCTGGGCCTTTCCTGGTGGAGGGCCTTCTTCTATTGGCAGGCAGCATCTTTCTCTGTCTTGTAGGCCTTGAGCTGGACTTTGTTGAGCATCTTCGGCTTTTCCACTTCCTCGTGCAGATTCTCCTTCTCTACCTCACTGGCTTTCAATATGGTTTCCTGCTGCTCCAACTTCTCCTGGCTTTTCTGCAGCGGCTGATTGAGCTCCATCTTGATTTCTTTGTCTTTCTCCACCGCTTGCAGCAGAGCCTGGGCTGCAGACAGCAGCTCCTCAGACTCCGGGTTGGATCTCTGCTCTTTGAGAAGCAGCTTTTCCTTGGCATTCTGCAGCAGCACTTTTATGTGTTTGTCCAGGTCCATCTGCAGGACCTGCGTATCTTTAAGAGCCAAATTTATGGAGAATTATTCTAAGTCTTAAAGTAAATACTTTGGCTATCAGTTTGAGCTACTTAGCAAGTGCAATATGATGTTATCCCTTGGTAATATATTATTGGAACCAGATATTCATTATTATTATTACCAGGACTGTTGTTATTATGGTGAGATTGTTGTCATTAATGTCTGACATCATTTGCCTAAACCAGCATAATTCTTTACAAAATAAAAATTAGAAAAAGAAATAAGTGAAGGCTGTAGGTCTCTAGTAAAGGCTTGGTGCTGTCTTTACGCTCCCTGTCACATGCCCTCCACATTTGAGCTTCAGTTGAGTCATAATTAATAAAACGTCATGATTAGAGGACACCGTGTGTAATAGTGTTTTGAGGACATAAATAGGCCTATAATCAATTTTTGTTTGTACAAATCAATTTCTTTGAAGAATCTCACCTATTCATAAATCTCCAACTACTAGATTGATACATTGACCAATTGATAAAGGCAGTATAGTGCTGAATAAAATATAATATAGTATATAGTAGATTATAGTAATTTGCACAGTTTGCAGATAAACAGTCATATGTCCAAAATATCCTAATCCCATGTCCAGAATTTACACCAATCCCTGGTTTAGGCTATATATGTAAATTACTCTGTTACAGCAGGAATACAAAATCACAGAGCAGCAACTAAAGCTGTTATGGTGATAGACAGGCAGATCAATAGATAGATAGATAGAACTTTTTATATAAAACAGGGCTGAAACTTTGCATAGACTTATATTCCCTTTGGTTTTTCCTTGAATACCACACTAACAGATTTTTGATGGTAGCCTATATGGAGAAAGGAAATGCTATCCAAACCGCAAAACTCTACATAAACTCTACGTCTCACACAGGTTTAGTTGATCTGCAGTTATATTCTTAAATATATTGGAAAGGGTTGTGTTGTGAAAGGGTTTTCCCAAGACAAACTTTGGAAAAAGTTACATGTACGTTTAGGAGAATATATCAAAGTATATTGCTCTCTGTTAACACTCAAAATATGCTCATTTTATAAAATATGCACTGGAATATAAAACCAAGTATTGATCCAGTTGCCTATAAGAGTGAATGTCACTGTGGATCATAATGATGATGTTACAGTAAGAGGAGAGAAGCTGCAAGATGGAGGAGAAACCGAGTGAACCTGTACAAGATGACGTGACTGCCATGTTAGAGGTCAAAATCAGTGTGAGAGACCGGCTGTTATAATATACAGTACAATGCTTGATCACAGGGTGGCAGTGTCACCTAATGCATTGCTCTGGATCTTGATAGAATGTACCATCAAGTAAATGTTTGTTCTATTTTACATTAAAGTATAGTATAAATAGTAGTTCACTAGTTTGTATGTATATGAAGGCAAGAAATTAAGGGACTGACCTCGTGTTTCAAGAAATAGCAATAGCAATAATAGCAGTTGTTTTTTAAACTGGTATTTATTCAGCTGTCATTCAAAGTATATTACAAAGTAAGCTGACATTTTACTTCAGCTTTACTGGAAAAATGTGTAACCACAAATCTGCCCTTTCTGAAATATCTCATGTTCATAATAGTCCAACAGATAAAAATAAAGGGAAACTGAAGTAATTTGGGGCAGGACAGCGGCTCAGTGGTTAGCACTGTCACCTCACAGCTAGAAGGTTCTGGATTTGAATCTCAGCACCGGTCCTTTCTGTGTGGAGTCTGATGAATTTCAGACTCTACTCTGCCCATAAATACAAGTTTGATTGTATGTGTCTTGGACTAGCAACCTGCCCAGGATGTTTCTCTGCCTTTCACCAAATGCATGCTGGTACAGGCTCCAGCCCCCTGTGACCCTGTGACAGAAATAATCAGGTATAGAAAACGAATGGATGGATTAAGCACTTTTGCTACCCAGCAAAATTCTCATCTTAAAATGGATTTTTATGGATTTTAAATAACAGCTGAAATCTCTGCAGGATCATTTCAGGTGTGCATGGGGAGAATTATGTGGCTTCATCCTAATTACTTAATACATGCATAACTCGTCTCACTATTAAGAACAGATTAAAAGTATCACAAAATTAATGAACAGACTCCAGAACCAGCAAGACTGATTAGTAGGGAAATGTGACCACAGGCGTTTTTCTCTTTTTAGTGTTTAATGCACACAACATTTTTCAACATGAGGCCCCCATGCTATACATGTAACATATTGTAACTTACACCGCCTACTTCCTGCCTCTTAATCCTTCTTGATACGACAGAAACTTCATCTAAATTGACCTTGTGTGTCTTTTGTGCTACCTCATAAACCGTCATGGCTGTTCAGCTGCTTGGCTGCTCAGGTAACAATGTGCCTGGGTGGAGGAGAAGGCTCAGTGGGCCTGATGTGAACACCATCTGCAGTCTGGCTGCATCCAGCTTTTCTCTGTCCTCTGCCATTGTGTTCCAGTGGAACTTAATTCTCTTTGGGGACATTTATTTCCCCCCTTCCCCTTCCCCCCCACGCCAACTCCCACCACCCAAATTACTTCTCTGTTCCATGTTTTATCATTTTTGTGTGCAAATAAATTGAATTCCAAACACTATTTGCAGGAGGAGGAGGAGGAGGAGGAGGAGTGTAAATCAGACAAAAAGGTACCAAGCAGTGAGAAAGAGAGGAGAAAATTAAAGCCCTGGACTGTGGGACACTGTGAAGGAAATGAGATAACTGGATTAGAGGCAACCCTCTATTGAAAGTGATTGTTAGAGTTCCTTTATGTTTGACATCACATATTTTTTAGCAGATGGCATCATTGTGTGCCTTAATTCAGCCCAGACTTACTGTCAGTCCATTAAGCTTATATGACAGACACCTCACTGGGGGGCCATATGGCACTGCTTCAGTGTTTAAGCCTCTATCCAAGCTCACTGAACTCTGGGAAGAAGAGAACTGTTAAAGACAGCCAACATGATGAGCCTCCATGCTTGTCGGCGAGATGTCAACAAAACAACTTTCAGTTTCAGAGGCTGATGTCATTCATTACTGTATTTTACATTCTACCTTTCATGATCACACTTGAGTGGTTCCGTCTCTCCTTTCTAAAGATATTCATGTCAGATAAACTTTAAAGCTGAACATCTGGTTGCAAAAAAATTTCCTGCTCCAGTGCCATACTGTTTGGCAATGGGAAGCTCCGGCGATGAATGCCAAGAATATGAGATGTCTCACCTGCATGAAACTTAACTGAACATTTTTTAGAATTCTCTCTCTCTCTCTCTCTCTCTCTCTCTCTCTCTCTGAGATTGGTATTATATTTACTGGAATGTGTTCTGAAGGCAGCATTGCATCGTACAGAGTTAAGGTTAGGTTTAGGGTTTGGGTAAGGGTTAGTGTTAGGGTTAGAGGGTTAGGGTTAGATGCAACGCTGCCCTGAGAACATATTCCAATAAATATAATACCAACCTACCTCTCTCTCTCTCTCTCTCTCTCTCTGTCTCTCACACACACACACACACACACACACACACACACACTTTCTCTCTCTCTCTCTCTCTCTCTCTCTCTCTCTCTCTCTCTCTCTCTCTCTCTCCAGTTCATTTGCACACACTTGTATTGCTGATTTGCCTGCCTAAAATCTCTCCAGCTGTGGGCCCTAACCTCATTGCAGGCACTGCTAACAATGTCAGACTTTTGAATTTCTTACCCTTTTAAATATACATGCAACTCAAATGCTATTGCAACTTGACATATTTGTTCTTAAAGTTTCATTTTGCTGACTTCTTGTATTTTTAATGGTGCAGTCAAATAACTTGCTATTTCTGCTCAAAGCTTTTATGCTGCTCAAGTTAAATTCCACTTAAATATTTGTTTCAACTGCTTATACATATAATAGCATTTTACAGTTACAACTGCTGGTACCTTCCTATATTTTGAACTTTTTGAGTTATCACAGTTTAAGTTTTATACTGTTTTAATGATATTGTTATATTGCATATAATGCATTATTCTTCGTACTATATTAACAGTATTACTGCTTCTGTCACCATTACTCAGTCACTACTAGTATTGACACGGTTAGTATCAATACTATGGTGATCACTAATCTAACCACTACTTCTACTGCTACAATTCCACTGTTAGATGAACAACAGTCCTACTGCCACTCTCCTTACTACCACTATCAATACTTTGATTATTACTACTTCCACCAAGATAAATTTACCA
>OMKZ01056186.1:18417-33198 GCA_900302535.1 Neoniphon sammara
ACCAACCTACCTCTCTCTCTCTCTCTCTCTCTCTCTGTCTCTCACACACACACACACACATACACAAACACCTGCTGGTATGTCATGCTGCAGGAGTGTCTGCAGTAATCTAATATTGTTGTATTTAGAAATTTATTAAAGTGACCCTAACCCTAAATGAAGATATTCTTACATGCTTATTAATTAATGTCTTCTATATAATAAAATAGTATAATGTCTACTACGTACTAATTTGTATTTCAAGTGAGATCAGAGGTGGCTGCTATGTATTGTCACCACCAAACTACAGGTACATCGATGGTAGACTGGGACACGCCTCCTCCATTTCAAAGTCTGTTACTGCTAGGGAACTACATGGATGATGTAACAAGCACGTACATCCAGACTGGTGGAAAGGCTGAAAGAGCTTTTACCTCGTTCAAGAATGAAATTCAAACCCTCCAAGCCCGAGTAAATAATGACACTCACCTTTGTTCTGAGAGAAGAGCCAATCCCAGCATTGGCGCAGCGACCCATCTGAAGCCTTGGTAGGAATTACAACATAGAGCTGTTGGACAAGAATATGTGGATGACTGTCCAACAACAACTTGCAGATGGTTTGGCTAGGATCGACCAAAGCCAACTGCCTGGCAAGTACAAGACATGGTGTTAACACTTCAGGCTGTACCAGTGGGTATTGTGGCCACTGAAGTTGTGCGAGATCATGTCATCCATGGTTAACAAAATGCAAAGGCAAACAGTTTCATCTGAAGGTGACTGGGACTGCCACACTGCCAAAAACTGGCCTGTTCTGGCAGGAACATCCTGCCAGAACAGGCCAGCTCCCTTTGAAATCCATTAACCTGTTCTTCAAGCAGGACAAGGTCAACCTGGCTATGGAAATTAGGGAGTCCATGGATCATTTTGTGAGAAGTGCAAATAACCCAGGTACGCACCGATTCTAAGTAGAAGGTGCAAGAGGAGGTGGACAGGGCAGTGAGCAGGCTGCAGCACCTGGAAGTAGCTGCAGCAGTGCAGACACGGAGAGGAGCCCTAAGGTGGGAAGGGGCAACAAGTCTATGGTCAAAAACAGGCAAGAAGGAGAGAAAAGAACTTGTGATCATAGAAGGGACAAAAAGAAGGAGCAGTACATAGTGACGGTGGTGGCACAAGGCCAGCAGGGGCACTGGTCAGCCTGTAACAGCACTAGCGCAAGTCATACCCACATCCACATGCACTGACACAAAGTTGGTAGAGGTGGAAGCACAATCAGATACTTAAGAATTTGAAAGAAGTAATTGAGTCCAGGAGTTAAAGAGGCATGGCCACCCCAGACAGGCAGACAGATCATCTTTGTTATTCAAGGAGAAGAGGCCCATTTTCACCAGAGGGGCCCCTGCAAAACACCTGACTCCAGGCACGGGGTGGAGTGTGGACTCCATTTCCAGAGGGACATCAGCTGACTCTGTTGCTTGACATCGGGATATGGTCAAGGGAAGCCAAGACCATGCTGCTGATTGAGCTGACGGTCCCACTGGAGGAAGAGGTGGAAGCAACCCATGAAAGGAAGCAGGTGAAGTACTCTGAGTTGGCAGTGGAGTGCAGGGAGGCCAGCTGGATGACCTTCATCTATCCAGTTTTGTGGTAATATCAGCAATCTGCCTTCTCAAGGACTTGTGAATAGCAGGAGTGAAGCTGAGGAAGGAGCTGGCAGAGAAGGGGGAGAAAAGCAGCTTCAGACAGTGGCTCAGGAGAAAGGACTAAGGATGGGGGGTGGAGAATATCAAGACCAAGACCCGATCTGGGAAGTGTTCTGAGATAAGGAGTGGGATAGGGTGTAAAAGGAATGGTGGTCCCTGGCTGATGACCATGCAGGTGATCTATGGGCACCGTTGGAGGGGTGGCAAGCATAAATCCGCCTGTTAAATGAATGATCTGTTACTGGATAGGGATAAAGTAATATTCACCTCCCTCATTATGGTGGACTCTGTGTTGCCACTATTAACTGGACTGTTCATTCAACTTCTGTTCTTGCATTCCCACCAGGTCAGCCTGTCAGGGAGAGTTACTGGACGCTGCATCAAGATGGAGTCCCTCAGGAACAACTGCCACACCACCAAGTTCTTGTAATCCATCAGAACACACAGCAGCACCATGTCCACATCATTTCACATGTTTGTCTTGACTTTTATTGTGTACACATTGGACCACTCCATTTTCAGAGGTGTCAGCATGAGGAAGCAGTTTATATTAGTATGCAAGGAACAGAACCACTTGTCCAATCTCTTTGCATTTACATGAGATGGGTCAGGGTGCTTCTTTGCACACAGTCATGATTACTCTAGTTTAACTATGAAGAGGCCATGCCCAGTATCAAAGCCCAATGATGACCAGTTTGTGTATTTGATGCTTTTGTGGACTGCAGCATTTGTATTGATCTGTCTGCCATGAGGTGTTTGCTTACAGCCAGGGGTGAGAGGGAAACCCCCGAATTCCAGGACCTAAGCTGGTATACTGATTGAATCTTGCTGTGACATCAAATCTCATCACTGGACACTGAATAGACCTCCTCAGAATGGTGCTTGTCAAGGCATGGCGGCAGTCCTGCGACTGGATTGCTTACCTGTGATTTGTTGTGGCAGGAGTCACCAGACTCAAACAGTGAATCTGTTCTCCTTTTGCACCTTGTTCCTGCTACAGTACTTTTTATATTTTTATAATTTATCCCAGACTATATAACAAATGGGAGATCTGTGTTGTAAAGGCTTTATGTCCTTTTCCTTGTCACTAAATGAACACTTATGACATACAGCCAATGCTTCTCGCTCATTAATTTCTCAAAGTTTTTTCAAATCTGTCAGTCCACCCAGAGTCACATCAGCACTGCAACCTACTTCTTTAATAATTTGTCAGTCATTTATTTTCCAAGCCATCACTTTCCAGCAAGAAAGCAGATCTCCTGATCAGATGGTGTCAACTTTAGCCTGAAAGGTTAAGGCTGCAATTTAACCACTAGATGGCATTATTTTGTCATATGAATTGGGGAAAATAATTCAAACACCACAGGATAAAAACTGAATACAACTGCACATCTAAATTATCCAAACAAGTTGAAATGGAGTCTCAAGGTCATGTTTTGTAGCCTGGTGGGAATGGTGCAAGTGTTTGTCTTCATCTGGCCTACTATTTGTGGCAACAGATTGAACACTGGGTAAACAAGCGATTTGAACAATGTCCTTCATATTGGCAGTGCTCTCACGAGCTGCTTCGGTGTACACCGGCTAAATAAACAAACCTGTTGACAATATTGTACTACATCACCTTGATTCATTGGGGTCAAAACATTTCAAGTAATAAACATGTGCAACTGTTGCCAACTTCACTCCCAATTCAGCCCGCAACCAAACTGAATGCATTCAATGAACAAAAAGCTATATGACAGTAGGTGACAGTTGTTGGGATTTTATATGAGAAAGTTCACTTTGACTGAATCTGAACTTAGCATGTATTTCAGAGTTCATGCACCATTATCCCCTAATGTTTGTTGCACTGAGAATCCATATTGTCATTGTGAGGCTTTTCATCCACTAATCCATGATTGCAAATGGGCAAACTTTTGCAACCATTTATGCACACACAAATATAATCCAGGTTCTGTAGTTACTATGTGTTAGTGTGAGTTTTGTAACTGAAATGATATGTTTGCTTAAGTCAATATTGTACCCAAGTAATATTTTTAAGAGCCACAAAAAAAGTTATCAACTTAACGAAAATGAATCCATCTTGGATTCACACTCATATTTGTGCAGTCAGGCACTTCGCTAGACAATCTCAATTCCACAGGTCAACAAATCATGTCAAATCCTCACTGAGTATTATTAGATTTCCTGCTTTCAAGGAAGCAGTCCAGGCCCTGAGGCTTTCATCAGAAACTTTTGATGTTCACCAGTGTCTCCAACAATAAATTGTCCTCATGTTTTCTCCAGCAATCTTAATGTTATTCCACTGACTCTACTGACTCTACAACTGTTCACAGTGAATTGGGCTTATCAAGGATGTCAGGTGGCCCAATTACAGCCAGGGTTCACAGATGGTCACCAGTAAACTCTGCCAACACTCTGCAAATGTGTCCGTGGCGAGTCTGTGCTGCTCTCCACAGAGCACTTTGGGTGGACCCGCACACATCTCAACTCCTCCTGGCCGACTCATTTAAAGCACTATGGGTGATGACCTTTTCACATCATCATCTGGGGAGATAGTCTTGTGGAAGTCCACTGAAGTTCCTGTTCTGCAGCGCCTGGTCAACAGTGTGAATGAAGGAGTCAATCATCCTCCTCATGTCAGGGGTAAAAGGGTCAAAGGACGACCGCTCGGCCCCTGAGCGTTTGAAATGGCCGTCTTGGTTGCTCTGGGCACACAGCAGCCTCTCCTCGGTCATGGTGACGTTTAGAAAAGAGGTGATGAGGCGGAGCTGGGGAAGGAGCGACCTCTGCAGTTCCTCATAGTGCACCACCAGGAGGCGCTGTCCAAACTTCAGCCAGCTGAGGGCGTGGGACGCCCACCAAGGGGCGTAGCTGGAAACAAACTCTGGCCATTCTGGATTGGAAAGAGAGCAGAGATATTGGCGTGGAGGGGAGCTACGTCACTCAGGGAACTCTCCAGGTGCCATCAGCTGATCTGACTGTTAACCAATCATCATCTCACTCCCGAAATTCAAAGCCTTTTACATAGCACGTCAGCTTATCTTGACAGGTTGCTTCTCTACCTGCCTTGTTACTGCTCTATGCGCTGCAGCTGTCGCTTTAACCCCCTCTTCCCCAGCTCCACCTGTCTAGATCTGTTTTATGTCCTGTGGGGGATTGTGTTTATCCCTACAATCTATGTATGTGCAGCAGCAATTTATGAAACAAGTGTATGTGCAGCAGCTAACATAAAAGCAAATCCTCCAAGACAAGCCCATTGTCATGCCTCTTCAATAAAATACATTCTCTGTATTTGAGTTGTCCTGACTGAATTGCATTTAGAAAACAGGTAGTTTCAACCAAGCAAGGTGATTCAAAGTGGCATATCAAATGTGCTTCAAATTCTTAATTGTTATACCAGCAGAGGAAGCAGTTAGCGATCTTTCTTGCTTTCCCCTGTTAACTTATTTTTCTGTTTGTGCATTACTCTATAAGACTTTTCAGAGAGCACACATCCGCCGACAACCATTACATAAAAGCCATAATGCTCGAGAGTACATTGTTCACAGTAAATATGAGCACTTTACTGCTGCAAATAGCATCACATCAAGAACACCTTCTTCTGCATTATTGCCATATCATACACTAACAGGGTAGTATGAAACAATAACAAGAGTGTAAAGCACCATTTACTAGTTCAATAAGCATGAAGCCACTGCCTCTTCGTGGCTTGTATTACCTTTGCTCTTCCACTGTGCATCAGTGGCATGCCCCAGATGTCCGGCACACTTGCGGTTGAATTCAGCCATGAGGGAGCGGTAAGGGTTTCGAATCAGCAAGATGGCGGAGTCAAACATCTCAATCTCTTTCTGACCGCTCTCATGGGTTTTTACACAGATGCTGCGGCCACTCTTCCAGTAGTCCTTCTCTCCCCTGAAGCCTGGGGGAGACACTCGAAATGAATAAATGGATGCACACCCTGAGCTCTCACTAAAACCTTTGCTGGAGCAGTGCAGTGGTGCCCAATTCCTCACCTCTGTTGTACAATGTGCCATCAAAATAGAAGCTGCCAGTGTAGTAGCCCGTCACGAGCTCGATCAGGTGGCGTACCCAGGTGTTGCCTGCACCAGGAAAACTGGAGAGAGCCACGAGGGAGCTGGATCTCTGAGGCAGAAACATCCTTTCTTTGCACCTGGAGTCTAGAGAGATTTTTTGATGCCAGGTTTAGTTATAAAAAGTTATGTAATAGAGCTGCACCATATCACAGCATATTAATTTTAGATGCCGTAAGCATAACCCCAAAGGGATTAGTTTTCAGGTTAATATGCATAAAGTAATTGTTATCACAGGACATTTGTGGTGTTAATGGCCAGTCTGCACGGCATAAGAGTTTTCTGTAATTAGTCTCCAATATTACAGAGATATGCGTGCATACTGCGCTTACATGTTGTCATCACCCCAAAAATATACCGTATGTCACTCTGAATTTCTCACTCAAGTGACTCATTCATGAGCAATAACAATACAGCACGGCTGCAAGAGTGAAGCAGAGTTGCGACAGGACCAGAGCTGAAGCTTTGGGTCTGATCTCAGTTTGGGATGAATGCCACTTTAAAGTGCAAATTGGACAGATGGTCTACAATCATATGGTAAGAGTCCTTTGCCAAAGAGGATGACACAGTATTCACCAACAGTCTGAGGGATCTCATTTTAGACAGGACGAACTTTACCTGAGCTTGTTTTTACTGGCTATTTCAGAGGAGCTCAAAGAGGCCAGGATTTTTACTGCTGTGGGCGTGCAGTTCGTAAAAATTACAGACACGGCAGAGTCGGACTGGATTAAAAATTACAGCCATTCTCTCATAATTATTACATTATTCCGCCTACCTCTGTAAAACTAACCTGAATACACTAGAAAAATGAAATACGCTGAAGAGTACTTAAAATATAAAAGAATAATAAGTGCATAAGTAATAAGTGCATTTAAAGCACATTAATACCTTATGTACTAAATTTTAATAAGAAAAGTGTATTTATTTAGTGTTTTAATGTATCGTCTTAAAATATACTTTAATCTCTTTAAGCACACTTTAATCATTTTACATAAAAGTATGCTATATATGTATGTATATGTATGCTGTACACATAAATACAGCATTCTGAAGTAGGCCCATAAATGCTCCTTGTGTATTTCAAATTTGTTGTTTGTTTTTTTTTACACTTCAAGATAATTAAAAATATGATTTGATCATATTCAAAGCAGATTTTAAGTAAATGAGGAATGATTTGGAAAGTATACTTAAGCATATTATATTACAATTTAAGGAGTCCCAAAAGAGTACAGTAAAGTGCACTCAGCACATCCTAAGCACATATTAAATACCGTTTAATTGAAACTTAAATAAATTAAGTACAAAAAATGTATATCAAAAAATGCACTTTGAGTATATTAACCTTTAGTGCTGGTACAAGTACACTTTGTATAATTAAATAACCTGTATTAAAATACACTATTTTTTCACCAGGGTAAAGCTGACTCATTGAGACATTGAACTAGCCACCACAAGGTAAGTACAGAATCTCACCAAGGACAGGCGTTTGATACACCTGGTAGTAGTCATGGTCAGCTGGTTGTGTGGGCACAGCGGTGCTGGTGTGGTTCAGACCGGTGTTGCCCGCACATGGCGGGTCCTGGGACTGTTGGCTCAGACTGAAAAGAGAGGACGTCCATGTACAGAAACAGTGGGGCTTCCTCAGCACCGCCAGCGGGAGCTCCTACAAAACCAGAATCAGAAATGTTCTAGTTCTGTGACTCTTTGTCTTTATTCTTCTCTCCAAAAGGTTGCATTTCACCCAAGGCTGAAGTGTCAGCTCGGTTCAACTAGAAATCTGCATCCTATCCCCATTCCATGCTTCATTTGTGTTCGTTATTTTCTCTCACTTTTTCAATCGCAAAAGGTCAAGCTGCTCAACGTCAAAATGCAAGGACCAAAACTGCAGTGTAAAATTTTGCACAATTGCACATATAGATGTACGTGTGTGCATACGGTAATACACACACACACACACACACACACACACGCAGTGAGAATTAATCACACTGCAGTCACCTCCAGATGATGTGGAATATTTATACTGCCCATTTCTGTTCGGAGGAGACACAGCTGAGATGCATCCAGTATGAAGGTCTCATTCCAACATCCAGACCATCTACTTCTCATTAAAGGCACATTAAACCTTAAACAGGCCACAGCATTAGAGGAGCTCTGTCTCCTAACATGTTCTGATACCCAGGGAGCAAAGACAGCTCTCTGAGCAATGGAGTCTCCTCTCCTGGGAGCGGAGGACTCGCAGTGCACCACATACGGCTATGTGCAGCGAATTGATCCCTAGTTCTCTAATTCTGGAGAGCTAATTCAAACCTTATCTGTGCAGGTCTCGATGCAGGACTGTGTGGTGAGGTTGGGCTGGAAGGAGTAGACAGGGAAGGTGCTGATGGTGCTCTTTGGCATGTTGAAGCAGCCGCTGTAGTGAACATTTCGAACTGGAAAGAGAAAAATGTACATGCACAATCAGATGAGGAGCAGTATGGTAACTCATCATCTCATTACAAGTAACAATCACAGAATAACAAAAATGTATTCGGTGGAATTGACATAACTATTAACACTACTTTCTTTGTTTACACTATTTGAGATTTGTTCATTTACAAAAGCAGATGGCCGTCTTGATGAGAAATTAATTGTTGTCAAATTATCCAACAGCATGAGAATCATTTGATCACTGTGTTGAATTTAAGGTAACGAAATGTTCAGTGTCAGCATCAAACACTTTCCAAAGTATTCCTGTCCTTAATCACAGTCCGACCCTTTACTTGAATCCTGCTTCATAATATATTCACAATCCCTGCACAGAACATTAGAAACACTGCACCATCCTTTCATGAATTTTAACTAATAATAATATTAAATGTACTTGAAATATTTGGTGTGGCCCATATTTGGGAGGTAGATCATATAAAATGCCTGAGAACATTTCATATGGCAAATTTTCATGGATAATCCCAAGGTATGTTCTTCAGTTCTTTTGCGATTGCACTGTGATTTTTTCCCTCAGTTACGTGACACACTGTCCCAGCGCTACGTCACCGAGGCTGTGAGCAGCACGTGACGAATTGCTGACGGCTGACATAAAGATTGAATGAGTATTCATAAATGTGCCATGTAGCTGTTATGAAGTGCTTTCTCGGGCCCTGTAAATATTGTTATAGTGTTACTGATCACATTTGGTGCTAAAAAATTAAAGCTGCACTAGGAGAGATTTTATGCAAAAATGCACCTGTCTTGCCGCCTAAATCACAAAGTGGGGCTACAACAGAGAAGAGCGTCTCATCCCATTAACTCAGACATTATAGATTTGCCCCATTTGCCTAAATTAATCTCGGGATATTGACACTTGTGGGAAAGGCACCAGGAGTGACAAATCAAAATTTAGGAGTGAAATAGAAAAGTGCCTCCTGAGCAGCACTGAGTGAGTGCTCTGTGAAGAGGAAACTGCACTCACAAACAATGACTCAACCCTTTCACCACCTGCACCACCACCAGACGTTAACAAGCGGAAATCTAAGGTCCAAGGGGTTTACTGACGTCATGTCGCACGATCACCGGGTAATGGTTCGGTAAAGTTATCTCCATGCCATTTGGGGATGCCAATATGTGAAATTTCCTATAAAATCTATATTTAACTTACATTTCCTGTGACCCGGAAGCTGCTCCTCCACCTTGTATATGGAGAGACGCCCCACGCCGCCGCAGGGGGACCCCCTTTCACCCCGACACACCAGACTGCAATCCTCCTCTGGCGCCCGCGGGCTACTAATACGGTTCCCACAGTGGCATTCAGCTCCATATTCCAGACCTGCAAACTGGTACCCACTAGCCACACACACACACAGACACACACACAGACACACATGAGTTTCTTGAGCCCAGTGTGCCCTCGCCCGGGGCAATCCGTAACCTCAAGCCACTGTCAGAGGGCTAAGCCTTCCCACAGGATGCAAGTTAACATTTAGAAGGCATCAGTTAATTCAGCCGTCCCCGCATTAAGCCCAGCGTCCAGCCCCTGTGATATTTGTTAGTACTTCTCCTCCTGCACTCATCTGGGAGTATAATGCTACAGTCTTTGGGCTGAGGTCACCTCTGATCTGTACTTTACATATCAAGGGCACTGTGACTCATCTCTCCTCCTCTGTCTTTATCCCCTGTCCTTGGGTAAGATAGAGACCTCATCAAAACTGACCTTTTCACATGTCCTTTGAAGCTTCCTCGTAAATTGCCTTGACTTTTTACTTTTGCTCATTTCAATAATTGGGCTGCTTAGGTAACGAGCATGACTCCTTTCCATGTGGATGAGCGGGGGAAGAAGGCTGAGTGGGTCTGAGATGTGAACACCAACTCTCAGTCTGACTGCCTCCATCTGGCCGGGCTACTGTTCAGTTTGACTGGAGCTACACTACATCCTTTCAGTTATGATAGAAGAGGGAATTTCATTGACTTTACTTTGAAAAATCCACCTACTCCTTCAAAAATTGGGCACACAATCCTTTTACTGCTGCAAATTCAGCCTCACTGACCTGAGATTTTCACACTATAGCCAAACTAAAGCTTACACATCTAACTTCTGAGCCATTAACCGATTGCGATAGTCACCTCATTAAGCTTTTTAACACACACACCGCCTCCCTCCTTCCTTCTTCTGTGACAGATCAACCCTTCAGTCCTGGTCTTCTCTTACTGCCACCCCCCCCCTCTCTCTCTTCCACCCCCTTCATCTTTTACTGTCATCCAGCCACCTGGCTCTCAAGTGGAACACAGGAGCCATTCATCGAGGAGACTGAGATCCAAAGCATTTACTCAAACAGCAGGCCCTTTGTGGTCTCCTCACAGGAGCCTGCCGCGAATGCATTACCTTTCCGAGCAGGTGTCTTGACACAGAGAGCTGGTCATTTTGCGCAGGTCATACAGCATGGTTCCACCCAGAGCGCGTTCGTTGGCATCGTGCAGAAAGCAACCGATGTAGGTCCCTGGGATGTGTCAAAACAAACCAGTGAGAGAGATTTCCAATAGTAAAGTCGCTCAAAAAGTGCTTTCCAGATGCACTGAAATCAAACACGGCATGGGTTACTTTAAATCGTAACAGCTCTGGAAGTGTTTACGTTATAATACAATTAATTTCACCACATATAAAACATAACCATGTGTGATGAAAGTAAGCTGAAAACTTAATTGGTCTGAAGCTGGAAGCTCCTCCTTTCTCTTTCTGCCTGACCATGTCTCCTTTCAGGTTCTTCCCATGAGGATTACTGCTAAAATTTTAGGGTGTATATACTCAGGAATTGCATGATGTGAACATGTGAAGTCAGATTCAAGGCTTTTTGATGTATGGAGTGCATGGAGATGATTTATCAATATTTCCATTTCCATTTTTTAATTTACTATAATCACTACATACTGATATTCTTGCATGTTTTGAGGGTTTCAAGGGCATTGAGGATTTGGGTTTCATTTTCAATGTTTACTACAATTTTCTGCCACCATGAAGATAGACAGATGCCAACTGGTCAAGGAGAAGATTTGGAACGCGGCGGAGGAGCTGCATGCCAGTAGGACTGAGGGGGGATGTGGTAGCAAGGTGCATGGACCAGATGGAAGCGAGAAATGGACCATAAAATCTCTCACAGGCCAAGCATCACCATATCAAATTCACGATTCAATCAGTGTACAATGTCCTTTGAAGCCCATCCAGCCTCTTCTGCTGGGGCGAGGCTGAGTCACCGGCCCCTGTGCCTCAGGAGAGGAACACTGGAGCACATCCACAGCTGTTGCCTCCAAGCCTTAAGAGAGGGTTGCTATCATTGGTGCCAAGCTATGGTACTGAGGACTATGGCAGAAATCATCCCCGGAGGCAGGCATCACCCACCCACCACCCTGCAAGGTAGGTCACTGCTTTAATCAAAGCAAAGGGCCCGCCCCGGCCCCACTTCAGAGTATCAGTTGGGTTCCTCACATCTGATGGTTAATGAAGAGATGCAGCTCAAATTCCCAAACTGCACAGAAATGACCACACTTGGACAAGATATCGTGCTGCTTTCTTAAACATATCATACTGCAGCTCATTCTTCCCTTGGAGGACTGGATGGAAGATGCCAATGAGAGGATGGCATGCTGCCCCTGCCTGGTGCATGTTCATCATGGTTGGCTGCAGAAGATTTGCAGGCAAGTCTCTTTACTGGGTGTACAGTGTACTGGGTATCACAGACACGCACATAAGGAGAAAAATTGAGGCTGCAGACAGGGCCTCAATACGGTTGTGGATCAAGAGAGGTGTTGGACATGCTAGTTGGACACCAGGTGGGGTCAGAAAAGTCCCAACAGGGTCTGATGTCTGACTTGAAAGACCTAAAATACCCACTGACCGCAAAGAAGTACCAACACAGAGAGTTTGGCACCTAGTCCAACCCCTATAATATTTGTTAGTAATGATCCGCTTGCACACCTCTGCGCGTTTAATACCTCTGTACTTTACATATCAAGGGCACTATGACTCATCCCCTCTGGGCAAAAGTTTCCAGCAGCATATAATATGAATTTTCCACTGTCATTATGAACTGTTTGAATACAGTAGGAAGGGCTTTTATACCTTTGAAAGTTTCAAATTGTTTTGGAAATGCATTTTCAAAGGTTCATATAATTTTATTTCTGCTATATCCAATTGATCAGAGATTAAAAATAAACAATACATAGGAGCTGTGGAAAGTAACAGGCGGTGGTGATGATTTGGAGGACGGAATGACTGCAAAACCTTGGCTGATTCAATACAGCCTTATTTACAGTGGCATTGATAGAGCAATTTATTTGTACATTTATACTCAAATTGCACAAAGTCAAAACAGTCCAGTGCCTTTACAATGTTCAGCATTAGCTAAAAATCCTTTCTCAAGTCTTTTAAAAAACTACAGTAACAGCCAGAAGTGATATCTGATTTTTGCATCATATGTTAACTGATAAAAGTACATATCTATATAGTGTAGTTACTTGAGCTCATTTAAACCTTCAAATAAAAGCAACTCTTCATGGAGACATGGCAAAATAAACATGGGTCACTTCAGTCTGCATCCAGGGTCACGCTGTGTGAGAGGAGCCTTTTCACGTTAGCAATTACTGCAATTGAAAGCGCTTCCTGCAACATTTTTTTTTTATCTGTATTGAACCATTTTGCAGTGAACAGTTTTGTACCAAGCATTGAAAAGAAGTATCAAGAGCTCTTATAGGATGTCCTTCAATAATAAATTGGAGGGAAAAAAAAATCAGTGGGTGACATTGGAT
The DNA here is from genome assembly GCA_900302535.1 of Neoniphon sammara. NCBI lineage: Eukaryota > Metazoa > Chordata > Actinopteri > Holocentriformes > Holocentridae > Neoniphon > Neoniphon sammara. The sequence goes on from OMKZ01056186.1 coordinate 31,466, forward strand.
GTTATTGGCCTTCAGCAATATGATGATCCATTGTATGATTTTGGATTGCTTTTAGCATTTGAACTAAATGAAAAAAGCACCGAAGAGTGGAAGGACAGTGGAAGGACTCTGTAGTAAATATCTGGAGTATATCTCTACACATGTATAGGATGATATACATAAACAGAGAGTAAATCTCCGGACACAACTCGTACAGTAGTCACAAGAAATTATATATTCTTTATCTTCATAATTGCATTTCTTTTCTAAAAATGTATTTGTACCTGCCTGCCTTATCCCTTGCTTACTCTGGGAGGATCACTGGGCAATATCCCTGATCCACAGGAACCAAAGCACCTACACGTAAAATGTCACATAAATGTATAATGAAGCTCTTCTAAATGTTTCTAAATTCATGGCTGTTTGTGCAATGAAGCCTTTTGTGAATGTGCTACGTAAGCCCCTCGCACGGAGTGTCTTACCACTGGCTCCAGGCCATCAGAGCTCAAAAAAGTAAACCACAAAATAGAAAATAAACTTGTGTATTTGCTACCTCATATATTATTCAAGAGCAAAACCAATGTCTCAGTCAACAGATCTTCATCGGGTTATTTCTGTCTCACATAACCCTCCTTCCACTGCTCTATTTCAGCTACCAGGATGGTGAACGCAGCTGAGACAGCTTTTTCCCAGACGTTGCAATGATATCTGCTCCACTTTAATTGCAACCAAGATGCACATCGATGTCATCATGACCACAGATATATGAAGACAGGTCATTAATAGCACATCCTTATTAGTTGTGCTGAGGAGAAGTCATTCAGACACCCTCTGGCGGCCATATTGGAGGTCTTCGGCTCTTGGGCAACACTGGCAGTAAAAAGCTCCATGTGTTACAGCACTTACATGTCATTCAATAGGATCAAATAGACTTTTAAATAGACATGGCTCTGCTGTTTTTGAGAGGGAGCTGTTCACTTTAACACATTAAATTGATTTTGTGTTTTCAATTGCTCCTCAGGGACAAATAAAATTGAATTGAATTGAATTAAGTTAACTAGGTAAATAAATGACCATAGTGTCTGGTCAGCTAACAGTCCCTGTCTTGTTGTAAACATATCAGATTTCCACACCAGTTAATTAAAGTTTCTTGTGTATGACAGCATTAGCAGTGGTCATTAGTCATATGTTAACATTAAAGGTGCATTATGCAAAATTGAACAGGGGCGCATGAAGTGAGGACCATTTAGACTCAACAGAAAAACCGTGGAATAAGCACATAATCTGTTAGTGAATTAGGCAACGATGACAACTGTTTAGACTCAATCATCAAGTTATGTGATTTTCTGTTTTTTGTCGGTTAAGTCCTCACTTCAATTGACCCTCGGCAATTTTGCATAATGTGCCTTTAGCGCTTGTGCTAAGCTGACTCTTGTCAGGCTACAATTGAGAGTGTTTTGGACTCTACGGCTAAAGACAAGACAGTTCAGTGTGTCACAGTAACCTACATTGTGAGATAAATATACCTTTTGAGACTTCACTTTTACTTACAGGATACAGCTACAGTTACCTTTGTGCCTGCTGCTCCTGTGGAGAGACACTCTCTGCTCGGGATTCTCTGGTAGGAGACTGTGAAACCAGCGGCGATGCAAGTGTTGGACCCCCAGGCTTCGGGAGGCGGGCCAGTGTCGCCCTGCCTTGACTCCCCCTCCTGACACGGACTGAATGGCTGCCCATCTGGAGCGTGCCCTCAC
>OMKZ01056189.1:5032-16110 GCA_900302535.1 Neoniphon sammara
GAAATAATGATAGATTACAATGATCCATTGTGATAGTTGATGATTTGATATTTAAGGATTTGGTGGACAGTTGGACAAACAAGAAAGACAGAAAAGCGATGAAACCTTCCATCTGATAGTTACTATTCATATCCACACACACACACACACACACACACACACACACACACACACACACACACACACACATGGCCTGCCTGCCAGACAGTTAAGGGACCACAGGCAGCCTTGTGGCGACCTTCACTCTAATGCTCCAGAATAGCACTGCAGCGCTGCTCGGCACAAGGAGAACAGCACAGACTGAGACTCATTTATCTGGAGACTGACAACAGTCCATTACAGGGCTACTGACCTCAGAAAAAGGCTATCAAAAATGCATTAATATTGAATTAAGATCAAAAACATCGTTAATTTGTCACTGATTATCAGGTTCCTTCCACTACTGCAACAGAAGCTAGTTCATCCAAAAGAAAACTTTGAAAGTCACTCATGCTTCAACACTGTATGATTTCCAAAAAAGGGTAATAGCAATTAAGCTTCATTTCATATGCAGGTTCATTTCAGGTTCATATATTGGCTCTCTCTGTCTGTTTGCCTGATGTTGTGAATTTATATATATATTGGTATGTGGGACAAATGTTATCTAAATATGACTGAACCAATTGCATATTTGTTATCTATATATGAATGATTCACAATGAATGACTGCACCCTTGTATTTTTCTAAAAGGCACCATTCTTCAATTTCTTTTTATAATGGCTCTATTATACAGTGAAGATTTGAGAGTGACAGTAAAGACAGAAGAGAGACAAAGGAGATGATATGTGGCAAAGGCCATGACCCAAATTCAAGCCCACAGTGTTGTGGGAACATGGCACACACCTTAGCTTAGCTTTGTGACTCACCAAAGCATGAATAACTTGCATGTCTACCAGCCTCCACCCTATTAATTCACAAAACATGTATTCAGATTATTTTTTTGTGCCAGTACTGTTGTATGGACACTGATAAATAACTACCATGACTTTATACTGTTATACCTATACTGGAACACAGTAATTTAACAAACAGGAATACTAAAATATACTTTTATGGGTGTTTAGTTTCTCGTCAAACATCACATTAACTCACCTGGGGAAGGAGAAAGAGGGGTTGCTGTACCAGCTGCTCCCCAGCCGTGCTCCCTCTCCTCCTCTGGGTGGCGTGTCGTCTGAGCCACTGCTCAGCCTTTCACTGGAAGGGGCACGGGTGGCGTCCGAGTCCCCTGTTACTGTGAGGATCGAATCGGAGAGACTGGGCCTCTCATCATGGGCCAGTGGGGCGAAGCTGAGTTGGACGATCTGCCGGGCGCTCTGGCACACTGGTCCCTGGATGGCCGGGGTTAGTGTGGGCAGGTCAAAGGTCAGGACGGTCTGGGTGCTGGAGGTTAGAAGCTCCTCGCTGTCCAGGCTGTTGTAGGATGTCCCCTTGGCCCGGTGAGACTCCATGATGCTCTCAAAGTGGCGGCTGAAGGTGTCCTCTGAGGTGCGGCGAGGACCGGAGACCAAGATGGGGGATTTCAGGGCAGGGTGGTGGTTATCGAAGAAAGTTTCCAGTGGACTGGAGAGAGAGACAGTAACAAGACTGCAGTGTTTATAAAAACTAGTTTAAAAGCATGTTAAGAGAAGATCTAGGAAACAGTCTCTCATGCATCTGGTCTTTATATCAAGGCTGTTTGTGGTATAACGTATTGTCATTTAGTGTTGAATTAATGCAAATCTGACACTAAACTGGTTTGTGGTCTACTTTTGAAACTAGGCTGCGGGTGAGATCAAAATAGAGATCAAAATATGGGTCATGGGAAAATCCTGCCTAATAAGTGTATGCTTGAACTTCAAGTGCACGTGTGTGAGCGTGTATGTGTGTGTGTACAGGCCATTTGTATGAGCGCGTCTGTATTTGTTTGCATGTCAGTATTCCTGCTCACTTTTTCAGCAGGTGTCCAAACACCTCTGGCTCCTCCTGGGCTGCGTACTGCCTCTTCCTGTTGTCTCCTTGCATCCTTACACTGGCCCAGCTTACCATTTCTTCCTCCTCCTCCTCTTCTTCATCCTCCTCCTCATCTTCATCTTCCTCTTCCTCCCCCTCCTCCTCTTGCCCTTTCCTGCCTCCCTCCTCCACCTCCCCATCTGTCCTTTCATAGGCGAGACCGCCCAGGGGGCTGCTGCCTGTCCCCGAGGTGCCCAGCACACTGCGGTTACTCCCAAATGCAGAATCAGCGTCTTCCTGTTCGGCTAACAGCACCTCGTCTATGTCCGTCTCGCGATAGCAGCGCAGCGGAACGGCATCCAGGTCAGTTTCTGAGTACTTCAGGGTCCGCCGGATGATGCCAGTTTTGGGCGATGTCCCCGCCATGGCAGGCGGAGGGGTCACCAGTTCCACCTCCACATGCTGCACCTCATGATTGGCAGAGAGGAGAGGCAGGGAAGAAGGGGGAGTGGGAGTGGGAGACTCACTGGAGTTTCCACTAGGAGGAGCAGTGGAGGCTTCCAGAGAATCTGCAGTTAGAGAGAAAGAAACATAACCCTTATTTGTTTGAGATATGAGATCAGGTTTCCAACTCTATACTTCCCTGTTCTGACTACTAGAAACACATTTCAATTCTTTACTTGTTGTGACAGTTGATCAGGTATCATAAAATACATGTACAAGCACAGATCCTCATATTACATTCAAATACGGTGCCTTAATGGACATACATTGACACTGACACACTGGCCTGCAATGCTACTTGGCTGCCTTCTCCATACCATCTCCAGTGAAGTGAAGAAGGGTACGAAGGAGTAAAATGTTCCTTAAATTTTCCACTCAAATAACATGAGGCTGATCTGCAGTGAAGCTACAGTTACTAGAGGAAATTGTGGTGAACATGCTCTCACTTTTCTCCCCCCTGCTGGCAGCCTCCTCAGCAGGGGTCCCGAATAAAAACTCCCACTTGGCGCGTGCTATTCTCTGACAGTGGAGTGAAGGACCGGGCACTGCACAGCCACTGTCCGTCTGAAAAATACATGTAGAGAGAGACTCACACTACTACATGGTACATCATAAACTCTGCATTCTCAATATCTTATCTTTACAGTTCATGCAATATCAAAACAAAACTTAATGGTTTCTAGCTTTGTTTTTACCATTATCAGTTATTCTCAGTTCATATTTATAGGGTATAAATAAGATTTCATGCAGCTGTAACCTGTATTCCTGAGGTGGCGGCCCCGGTTTCATTGCTCTGGTGACTGGACTGACTGGACTCTGGGGACACACAGTCCCTGTCCCCTAAGCTGCCTGTCACACCACTCGAACTCCGAGAGGATGACCCTCCCATTGCTCCATTCTGGTCCACCTCTGGAGGTTCCTCTATCCTCAGCAGGCGTGGCTGCTGCCCTGGCCCGTATCCCTCCATCTCATCACGCTCTCCATCTTCATCACAACCCTCATCCTCTTCTGCGGAGTCCAAAACCACTGGTCCTAGAAGCAGGACCTCCCTCCTCCGCTGCTCAGCCCGTTTCCGCTCAGCTGTGGGGCTCAGGGCCCTGCGCCTACGCCTGGATTGAGGGGCAGGGCCAGAGTTGGAACCAGCTTCTGGGTCAAGGCTTGGCCTTGGGCTCTCCTCCTCCACCTGATGACCCCACTGTTGTCTGGACGTCCAACTGACTGGTGCCTCCTGAACGCTCTGATTGATGAAGAGCCTACGGGCAAGCTCCGTGCAGTCCCCTCTCTCAAAACAGCTCAGGTCTCCTCTCCTGTCTAGGCCAGGGGACCAGGAGTCTCCGGTGTACTGTGGTGGCTGATGCCGATGCAGGGTGGGGGTGTCCGGTGCTCGCAGCTCAGCTCGGAATAGCCTGGGGTCCCTAATGGGAGAGCTGAGCTCAGTGGGAGGATGAGAAGGGCGAAGGAAACGAGAGGGAAGGGCAGGGGAACCTGGAGCCACAGTCTCTGATAGGATGGAGCTCTGATGCTGAGAGTTTTGAAAGCTGTCCTCCTGGTTTGTGTCATGATTTGTATATGTGTTTGTTTCGTGCGAGTGTGACTGCGAGATAGAGTTTTCAGGCTGGTGAGAGTCAGTGTTGTCAGTTGCTGGCATGTGTTGGCCGTTTAAAGGGATGTTCATCTTAAGTGTTTGCTGCTGAAAATGTTGTGCATTTGGAGTTGAACTATGAAATTCTCCAGTGTTGGAGCCGCTGATGGACTCACCTAAAGCGTTGTGCAATGAGGACCTCCTTGCCTCGGTGAAAATTGAGGACACTTTGGTAGCCTCCTCTGCTAGCCTGCGGGCGACTTCGGGGCTGTGAGCTGGAGAGGAGGGTTTGCTGTCACTTAGCTGGTTCATGCCCTCAACTAGATTATTGCCAAGTTGGAAGATTGCTCCCTGGGGTGAAGTGCTCTTGTTACAGGCTCTTTGAACACATCTCTGGGTGGCTGGACTGCCTGCCATAGCTGCGTCCTTTTGCGGCCAGTGAGGGGGGCTGTGGGGCTCAACATATGACCCAGGCCTTGAGTGAGGAGATGTGCCCAAAGAAGACTGCCTGGACTGGGAGGAGAGCTGGTCGGAAGCTGGGCTCCGAGGCAAGCCGCAAATGGCCTGCCCCCTATCAGGGATATTGTCACTGGGAAGCATGCAGGGGCTCTGACGCTGCACAGGGGACCCAGCCCAGGACTGGCAGCGTGGTTGTCGGTTGTAGCATGAGGATGAGGTGTGCTCAAGTGCATGGGCTAGTTTAATCTTTAGCAAGGGAGAGCCAAACTCTTCCACGGCCCGCTGGGTAGCTGCCCTGCCAATGGGATCCAGCGTGGGCTGCCAAAGGCCAGGGGAGAATGTCTGCTGGTGACTCCCTGGGGACTGGTAGGCCAGCTTGGGACTGGAGCTGGAAGAAGAGTCTAAACTCCCAAACCAAACTGGGTCACTGAACCTTTTGTGAAAGTGGGTAGGGGTAGATCTTTCCTCTCTGGTCCCTCTCTGACATATTGAGCTTCGTGGACTGTCAACCGTCTTCACATTGGCCTTCTCAATGTAGCTAAAAGTGACCACAGACCGTTTCCCATCGCTGACTTGCTCCTCACTCAACCTCTGGCAGCTGGAGGGTGTGTGAGGGGCAGTGACCCTCCCAGAGGAGGGTGGCGATTGGGAATGGATGGTAGAAATGGCATCACTGGGTAAATTGCGACGCTTGTTGACCAGTGGGGTCTGGGAGCTGTTGACTTGTTGGAGCTGAAAGCTCACAGTGTGCCTGGAGGGAGACTGGCTGTGTGTGCAGTCCTGAACAAGACAGTGAGCTGTGGAGGCTTTAGTGACTGTCTGGCAGGTGGTCTGGCTGGCTAGTTGAGACAGGAGCTCTGCAGGGCTGTCCTGGACTGAGTGCCCCCGAGAAACCCCCTCTCCCTCTTCTTTTAAACCTCCTGTCCCCCCATCCTGCTCCGAGGCAGACCTCACCTCCACATATAGATGAAGGACTTTTCCAGATTGGGACATGACCTCCCCTCAGCACGTAATGAGGACAAAGAGGATAAAAGAGAGAGACAAAGACAGAGAGAGAGAGAGAGAGGAAGAGAAACAGAAACAGAAATGAAGCAGAGTCAGAAAGGGAGACAGATAAAAACAAAAGAGAGATGTTTCTTCCTTGTCCTTTTCCTCTTCCTTTTGTTTGTTGGTTTGGTTTTTGTTTATCTGCTGGTGCTGAATGTCAGTTTATTTTTAGGCGATCTTTCTTCTCCCTCCCAGAACGTCTGCGTGCAGAGCAGAGACACACAGGCTGAATGGCCAGAGGACAAACATGCCCACGGGACACCTTCAACAGCTCGCTCTTCTTCATACCTGTGAGTGAGAATAAAGGAGAGACGTTATTTTACACATCCTTGAATTACTCTAGATACTCACAGCACATCCTGGCATTTGTGATACACCTAACTTGGTAGTGATGCTACCATTGTCTCTTCATGCCTTCATGGCATTGCATCATTTCTAAGTCTTACCATTTTTCCAATCTGTTGACAGCAGAGACAGGGAAATACGTAAATGTCAACATGATAAATGAGGACAAATGTGCTCCCCGGCATCATAGTTTTCCAGCTTGGCCCCATCTCTTGTTGTGCCTATAAAACACACACAAACCGAGCCTGGGGTAATGGCACTCTCACAAAACAAGAGAGAAGCAACACTCAGCTTAATCCAGGGAGCAGGGAAGCAAAGTGGACGCAATGGAGAGTGCTCTAAAATGGTAATAGTTCAAAAAGATGGTAAACAGCTTTGCCTCAGAGGAATCCAGAGGGAAAACTCCAATCCATTTAATTCACACTTGTTCCATTCACACACACAGGTGATGTTGAAGACATAGATGCTGTAAATAGCTTACTATAGCTGTAAAAGAATTTTGTGCAAGGCCAAATGATATTGATGCTGAGATATTAAGGCAAAGTGGTGCCTGTGGCTACATTGATGTGCATTACACAAGCAATCTGGAAACCCAGCACATAAACTTGTTGGTTTGAATTATACATTTATTGACATGATGCTAGTAAAAGAGATATCACGTTTGTCTAGATTATTGTACGCCTGGTGTTTCACTGGCAAAAGGCCTAAAACATCCATTCCACTTGATTCAGACTGCACCTTTCAGATAATTGATTTTAAGTGACTTTGACTATAAATGACGCAGACTCACTGTGCCTTCCTGTGTTTATAGGCTTCACAGTCTACTTCCCTCTCCTAAAAAGACTTCTTCGTAAAACCAATTAAGACTGACCATCCATTTATCTGACCAAGATATTCAGTTAGTGGCATGGAGTCCTTGTTCAGTTTTTGGTCAGTCTTTGTCATTTGTTTAGCCAAATAGAGATGTTTTCAAAAATTCACATATAACTGAGGCCACTTTTAATGAATATATAAATATTGTCATTTGATGTTATCAGACAGATATTTTACCTAAATATGGTCATTTGCTGATATCCTACAGATAGCTGAGGATTTTTAGGGATTTTGGAGGACTTCAGCTGCCATTATTGGGACACATGTTAGTTTATGGATTTTACAAAAGAGGTGCCAGGGTGGCCAGGAAAAGTTCAGTGGTTCATAGTTTATTGTGGGAATCAAACTTGTGACACAACAGTTTTTGCTATCTAACAAAACAGGACACCTTGTTTCAATATGGTATCTAAGAATCTTACAGGAGTTCCCATAAAATTGCTCTTCATTAGCAGATTTGGTCAGTAAATCAGAAGCATTCAGTGGGTACAGCAGGTATTGTAGGTAGCAATACATTATTCTCTCTGGGATCTATACACTGCACTGTAATGAGGTGTGTAACTGATACTTAGTGTCAGAGAAAATATTGAGCTCATCCTGCTGGGAGAGGAAACAGGAAATTATCCCTCACTTCCTCTGCCCTCTGACTCACCACTGATAAGACTTGGTTACACAGCTTCATTCAAATTCTGAATGAGACAATTCACATCTTATCTAATTAGCATTCAATGTGATGTGAAGCTATAAAGAGGTTTAGTGTGGAGATTGTATAGGCTTGAAAAAGTCATGTAAAATGAGGATTTTATTCTCAGGAATCCTTTTGACATTGATGCAGCAGGTAGCAAGGCAACCAAGGACTTGCTGTGTGTGATCTGTCACTGCCTCCTGAAAAGATATGTCTCTATTCAAATGAGGAGCAGTTTATTCAGTCTGTCAGTGCTTGCCTGTCTCTCTCAACCCATATCTGTCAAATTTCAAAAGTTCTCTGACAAGTCAAACACTAGCCTCCATGAAATGACTTCTTTTTTCTTGGTATAGGATGCCCAGGGTGCATGGAGCACATCATGCACCAAAGACTGAACTCTTATCATAGAAGTGTGTCTTCATATGTATTCTCTTTTAAAAGCACAGCTTGAGCCACTTCGTCTCTTTGTTGAGCTAAATCCCTTGGCCATTTCTCAACTCGGCGCAGCTGAATGCCGTCCAACTGTCAACACTCTGCGTATCTGTCATGCAAAACGACTTCCCATGCCAATAATGCCATAGACAACAGATCTCTTGTATAAAAAATCATTCAAAGAAGGATGGTGAACTCCAGACTGTTGCCAGCAGCGACAGATTGGAGTTGCCTTATGGTAACAGTGGGAGAGAACGTGTGTGTTGCAAATTGAAGTTGACAGAACAAAGAGAACTTGTGCGTGATTTGGCATGCATGGCGACTAATTTCACCCCTTTGACCCCAACTAACTTTTCTGCCCTCACCTCACATTAACCAAACTCAGTCACACCAACCTCTCCAACCTGGCTTGTATTGTTTTGCCTAGTATTTTCTTCACTCATCTAATCATGGAGTCAGAGCAACATTTGTTATGCTGCTTCCTTACTGTTAACAATCTACAAATCAAGCTTATGAGTCACTCTAGATAAGAGCATCAGCTAAATTCTTCAAATTTGCTAATCTAATAAAACATTTCGCTGTCTCATCCTCACCAGGCACGCTTTCTCTCTTGGTCTACCTGTCTCTCCATTTGCCACACTGTATCTTTTGCACATTTTCACACCTTAAATGAATGGCGCAACTGTCCCCAGAATAAAGGTCATTCACAAATAAGGCTTTTCTCCAGCAGTTGCCTGCCCCAGGGGGTCTCATTGTCTCAAAGGTGTGAGGAGGACAAGTGTCTCCTTGGCAGCGTCATAAATGTGAGTGTCACTGGGCTTGTCGAGCTTGGGGATGAAGCCACTGGGCTGATGAGTGAATCTATTCATCATGTTTGTGGCCACTAAGAGGGAAGAGCTGTAAGCCTACACTGGCCTGTATCGATTCTGGAAAGCGCTGATGAGCCTGAACTTCATTTGTGCTCCTCTGATCCATCACTTCATCAGCTGCGACGGATGTGGGCGAGAACAAGGGAGAGAAAGAGAGCCGAGAAAAGAGATAGAAGATGAGAGTGCGAGCTAGAGAGAGAAAAAAAGCGATAGACAGAGAGCGAGAAACCAAAACAGACAGTGAGAGAGACCAAGTGAGAGGAAAGCAGGATGAAGCAGAGTAAGAGAAGACGAGAGAATTATGTATGTGAAGGAGAGAGAGTGGTGCTGGCGGTCGGCCAAAGTGATGGGAGTGTAGATTTACAGGAAGGCCTGTGGTAAGAGCAGTAACATGACTACAGAGCTTACGTAAACAACGCAACCTTTCACTTCTGAGCCAGATGCTGGAAAGAGATGACTGAATTGGGATGAGAGCTGCTTCAGTTGTCAAGTAAAACAAATGCTGTGGGGTGTGCATGGCAAACACTGAATGTATTGGAGCAGAAATGTATTGACAACGTAATGCATACTAATACGCATAGAACAAGGGCAAAAAAGGACCCTACATGCAAAGGGACATCAGACATAAATAATCCCAATTCAACACTTAACATTCAGTTGATATCGTCCTCTACCTCCTCTCCCCTCTTCCCCTCTCCATACTATAATCTTGAGTCTTAGATGCTGCAGTGCTACCCTTGAATGCCCTGCTTTCTGAGAGCCGTCCAAGTTGGCACCGGTGCTGTGGTAGGGTACGGGCACACTACAGTAACACAGTTACTGCTGTGCCAGGAGTCACAATAGAAGCAGATCATTACCACTCGCCACCTGCCACGCTCTGCCTGATTTACTGTACAGTACCACTTCAATTACGTGCATTATCTGAACTCGTGCGATATTGAATGGGGAAACGTCTCCGCACCCCATTACTTGTGGTTGCTTGTGATGTGAGTGATCGAAGAACTTAAACATTATGTGCTGCTGCACTCCCTGTAAGTCACCCTGTGCAAGAGCTAAATGCCTACAGTAAAATGCTGTGGGTATCGTGCCAAAATGCTTAAGTACATCTCCAGTCTTACAAATAAAATCTGAATAATCTGAACAAATGTCTTCAAAAGATAACTTAATGTGTGCAATTAGTTAGTATCATTTTTTTTATATATGAAGATATTTTTGCATATAGCATATAATGCCAGTACATAATAATCTAGTTCAAGTCACTGACATGGCTATAGCAGAGTGTATCAGGAAGCTCGTCCTTGTGCTTTATGGACTTCTCCTCCGTTCCAGTTCTCCATGACAACCCAAGAGGCTTCAGCAGCCATGGTGCTCTGCTGTCTTAGGAGGAAAAAGAAGGAGGAGTTTTTTTTTTCTTTTTTTGCATCACAGGGAGGGGGTTTAATAACAATAATAATAATAATAATAAAAAAAAAACATACAAGCTTTGACTAGACCGCTTGATATGTCACCAGCAAATGCCTTGGTGGCCATTTCATTGTCTTCCATGCGATGATATCGAATGGGGGTATCTAAAGACTCCACTGGACTGATTTTGCCTAAATTTGGAGGCATGATGTGTTTGAACATATAAAAACTAGACTGATTGGTCTAAGTGTCCTATAATTAAACGTTATAATTAAAGGTCAAAATTCCCAACTTTGAAAGGCCATCATCAGGGCGCTGCTTTTGATGAAACTTGGAGGAATGATACATCTTTTCACTGATTGCCTTAAGCGGTACCTCCATCATTCCTGAGGCACAACATGACCATTTGTTCTTATTTAGAGTTCATATTCTGATCATTTAGAGCAAAAAGCTGCAGGAAGGGTTGAAGGGGGGCACACAGGCTACACAAAAACAGCTTCTCACACCTGGGAGCTTCCCATTAAAAACTTCACTTTGGGGTTAAGTGCCTTGCACAAGGGCTTCTAAATGGCGCTTACTGAAGGAAGGGAGGGCACCTTCTTCTTCACGCCCCCCACCTAGTAGAAGGGGATTCAAGTGACCTTCCTTTCAAAAGTGTACTTCCGTAAACAATAGGCCACTGCTGCCCAACACTGATGACTCATCCTCTTTTTTTCACCCTGATTCACAATGGGACTGCTATCAGAAGGACGCACGCACGCACACACACACAAACACACACACACACACACACACACACATCTGAGAGTTAAACAGGCGGATGCATAGCCATACTAACACGACAGGTGTTTGCATAGTGCAGGCATAATGAGAGCACAACCCCAGACATACTGACAGCACTGTTAGACACAC
>OMKZ01056190.1:20780-34939 GCA_900302535.1 Neoniphon sammara
GAGTGCAGAGGTGTGATGTGTGGTTTAGCAGGGAGTCCTGTAATGTCAAGTGTTGATGTGTGTGTGTGTGTGTGTGTGTGTAGTTTTCATTCCAATTTTGGAAAAGAAAGAATAGAGAGAGAGAGAGAGAGAGAGAGAGAGAGAGATATTATGAATTACTAAATTATAGGTTGACTGTCTTCTGTTGTACCAAATATGTGGTTCTCTTCTGTCTTTTGAATATGTATGCTATACTGTATAAAGACGGGGTGATGGGGTTAGCCCAGTAATCATCGACAGTCTTAGGGGGAAAAAAACATGAAAATTAAACAGGCGTTTGATAAATTAAAAACTGCAGCAAACATCAAATAAAGGCGGCACAAAGGAGAAAATTACAGGTAATTACACTCATATACATACACTGTCAATGAGTGTTCCACACCCTGATTGTGTGGTCAGGTGTTACAGAAACATCATGGCCACAAGTTGTAATCCACGATAAATAGACCAGACAAGATTTAACTTAAAAGGACCGAGGATGAGACTGTGGCAATAGATAGATGGATAGATAGATAGATGGATAGATAGATAGATAGATAGATAGATAGATAGATAGATAGATAGATAGATAGATAGATAGATCCTCATGTTTTTGTATCATGCAGTGGAAATAGAAACCTCCTACATATGACTACTGAAATACACACTTACAGACATGTTAATATTACAGTCTGTTGAATATTTTTTAAATTTCTAATACGAAATGTTTAAATGATGTATATTGTTCTATTTATGCATCACTTCTATTCTATTCTGCTCACTTTTTGAGGGTGAGCTGATTTTCTTTAAACAGAATCTGACATAAATAGTCTTCTCTTGGCATGAGTAGCAGTGGCTACTAGACTGTGCCACATGATAAGTTTGAGACATAGCCTGCACAGTAACCAGGTCTTGTTGTCTGTGACCCAGGCTGAATGGTGCTGGCTCATAGCAACCTGACCCCACCAGAGTCTAGGCCACTGGGAGGGAGATAGGCACACATAAGCTGGTCTGTAGAGGAGAGAAACCCAATCAGCCCCTTCTTTCTGGTTCACAAAATAGGATACAGAGAGGGAGGGAGGCAAGAGAGATGGGAATGAAGAAGAGAGAAATGGTGACAGGCTGGAGGGAGAGGAGTTGGTGATGTAAAACGTAGGTGAAGAAACTCAATCTGCTTTATTTCAGATGTATGACCCCAGAGGTGGATGGAGAGAGAGAGTGTAGAGAGGGACAGGCATGATGTTTGTTTTTATCAGGCAGACAGAGAGAGAGAGAGAAAGAGAGGGAGATATGAGGACAGACAAGACAAAGAGAGACACAGAGAACTGTGTGCCCTCCTGTGCCCTCGCTGTATCTCCAGGGCCACTTAACCTGCATTCAGGGGCAGTGCCCCACCACATGGCTTAGCATCAATAAGTAAACAACCACTCTGCTTTTCTCCTCTATGTGGTCAGTAATTATACCTGTTGGAAATACTGAGACCGGATCCTCAGACAAACTATGTTGGAACCCATGGTGCATTGAGCATTTCATTTCACTTGAAAAGAACCAAACCACTTCCTCTTGACCAGTCCTATTCTGCTTTTCCTGTCTATGTAAGCTCACAATCTTTTTTATCATAGAAAATATTTTGCAACAATATCTGCCAAATGACCCGAATGGCTGCTGGCTATTAGATTTAGAGATTTTTTTTTCTGGATAAAATATTTTGCATAATGGCAGATGAGATCTCTGTTATTCACACTTATTTTCCATATTCAAGTTGAAATATTTCATGCTGAAGTGTAAATTTGGAGGATGTTGAATGATCTCCTATGGGACAAAGAGACCCAGTAACAAGTTAATTTATTACTTTTACTATGGGCTGACGGATATAAGTTTTGGCCGAGACAGAGGGACAAATTATCAAAATACTATAGATAAAACACTGAGACTGGACATACTAAATATCTATTTAGGCATAGTACTTGCACACTATGCTACAGGATTTAAATCTCCTGAAGGGACAAAATGTGTAGCCTTGCACATTAAACGTCCCTTATAACAAAGTCTACCAAGGAGGAAAAGTATGTAGCCTTACCACAATCATGAATGGGAAAACAGGTAATCAACTGCATGTAAGCCTCAAAATGTGCTATTCAAAAACAAATCCTCCAATTAAAGGTGCACTTCACAAAATTGTCAAGGGTTGATTTAATTGAGGACATTTAGACTTAACTGACAAAAAACATGGAACAAGCACATAATTTGATGATTGCATCTACTTAGTTCTCACCAACATTCCAACTCAGTGCCACTGTGCTTATTCCATATTTTTTGTCATTTGAGTCTAAAGGCTCCTCATTTCAATCTATCCTCAGCAATTTTGCATGATGCGCCTTTAAAACAAAACTATCCTCCTCTTTATGAAGTCCTATCTGCAGACATCTCCACTTCCCAAGATGGTCAGAATCTGATTAGATTGTGGTTATAGTGCGATATTGTTATGCGAGTGTGCATTGAGACACAAACCACTAAGGAAGCCAGAGCCCCAAGGCAAACTGGAGAGAAACTGTCTAAGACAGACAGAAAAACCTACAGACAAACATACAGTGAGTTGAGATGGTGAAAGCCTCTGGGCTCTATCAGATCTAACTAGAACTGCTCAGCTTTAAATTCATCTTGCTGCTGACTTTGTTCTGCCCCGCTCTGACTTTGAAGTGGGAATCAATAATCCTAGAGAGAGCATTACGGACGTGAAAGTCTGGCCCTTCTTTTTTCCGTCTTCATCACACCATCCTACATCCCTCCAGGACGCCACAGTGCAATGTGCTTGGCAACTGTAATCATGCCATTTCGAGTGGAAAATATGTTGAAACCTTGCTGTATGTCATGTTTACTTCTGCAAAACACATCAAAGCTAATGGCACTCTGGCAGTATGTTTGACAATCGAGCAATTTAAGTAAAAAAAAAAATCTTTTGAACAATCTAAAACTTTACAAAACTGGTACTACATCGTCTCACATATGAACTGTTTAAGATTTCAAGGTAGAAACACAGCAAGCCTGGCTATGTGACAGCCAGGTGAGTGTTTATGGTGGTGGCGGGAGAGCTCAGGGCAGGTTGACCCAAAGCCAAAGGCTTTTGTCTGATAACAAACAGCTGTGACCTCTTTCATTCTGCTGCTTTGAAGTCTCGCTCTCAAATAGCATTGCTCTTCACCTTGGCACTGGCCTCTTTGAGCTAACCATCACTCCATATAGTAAGAAATTTACTCTCTTTGAAGAAAATCATGATAGGAAGAGCTCCACGGTGCAAGTGAAGAATCAGTGATGTGAAAACTTCCTGTAATGTTACGGTTTCCTGTATAACAACTTTCATATGAACATACAAACGCAGTAATGTATTAGCTTATTGTTGTGTATACATCACTGTTTAAATGAAAAACAATATAGTGTGTCTATGTATGTGGTGCATTTGATGAATATTGATGTGTTCTGTCTCCTTCATTTTCTGTTTTGCGTGAGATGAAGCAAAGAAAAAAAACATTTTCCTCTCCATTGTGTCAGGCCGACTTTGCTCATCACTCGTTTCCACTTCACACATTTCCATCTATTGTGCAGGCGAACGGCCTGGCAATTATCTATAATTACGCTGTTGCCTGGTCTCTGGCCCTGCCAATAGACCGGATATGAGCGGCTGCAGAACACAGCTGTGGCCAAGTCACCGTTTCTTTGCAGAAGGCCATTCTGTCCTTTTCTACTTTCCTCTATTAAAATGACTGGAATGGCTGGGCTAATAAGTGATGTGTGAAAAACAAAGTGTCAATGAATAAGTCTAGCTGCCTCATCTATAATGAGAAGATGTGACTGGGGGGCCAAGTCCTTTGAAAAATTCAAGGTAGACGCAGCAGCTACAGACTTGAAAACAACAGTGGATGAGAATGACATTTTGCCAGTCAAAACAAACTGTCATGTTATGGTACAAAATTGTACCATAACATGAACTGTACAAAGCTGTATGTCATAAGAAGTATAATCATGAGTCCTGGACATTAACAAAATTTTATTTAAATGTTATACATAAAACTTTAGTTTGTTCTTTTTTTTTAAATTCAGCTAAACAAATATTCATATATTGTATATTTTATAAAAAGAAACATTTCAAACATTTTAAATATTAATATTTCTTATTTACAATTCAAAACAGTACAGGAAATAATAACAGTAACAATGAAATTATCAATCATAAAAATGTTACAAAACATAAACTTTTCCGCTTCAAAATCTGCAAGCTGAGAATTCCAGAATGTTAGTAAGGATACAAAGTAGCAATGTGGAGCTGCTCTACATTCAAACAGGAACTAGAGGTGTGTTCAACCAGTCAGATGCTCGGTTAGTTAAGACATGTAATCCAAATCATTTCCTGTTCACATTACAGTCATCTTACAAGACCCTTTCAGATAGTTTAAAGTACAATGATATTCCACAGATAATTGAAATACTGTCATCAAAATGCACCAGAGAGCTATTGTATATGTTCTGTTTGTAAAGTTGAACGCACCTCAAGCTCAGTAAGGTCACTGTTCTCTAAAGGGACAGGGTTGTGGAGAGAAGGCGCATGTTGTTTGTGCATGTACTGTATGTGTGTGAAAAAATGTTTGGGTATGCTTGTGTGTGGCTGTGTATGTGCATGTGTGTGTGTGTCTAAATGTGGATACAGAATGTACGATGATGGTTTGGTTGGCAGGGCAGGGAAGTCCATACTATACATGGATTGAGTCTCTAAAACCAAAACAACAGTAGCTAACTTTTCAGCAGCCTGGCCTCTACTGTAGATAGTCGACGTTCAACAACAGGACTACAGACTACCACAACCACGGTCTACACACTTCTTCCCTTGTTTTCACTATATGCTTTCTGTCAGTCATAGTTCCACTCCCCCACTGCTCCCTGCAGCAGGAAACAACTACAGTCAGAAACAAGCAAATGAGCCACCTTGAGGCTCACACTGGCTCATACCAAAGACATTTAGGGGAAAACATGTCCTCCCTGGCACAAACAGTTTTCTTTGAGGCTACTGGACACTCAGTAGGTGCTGTGCCGTTCCGTTCCTGGTTGTCTTGTGTGAGGAATCTGGACAGGGACAAGAAGGAAAAGCTGGCATTAGAATCAGCAAATTCATATAGATACCAGTATCATGAATAAAATTTTATTTTTTTGCAGCTGTCATCAGAGAAAACAGTTGGGAACAAAGGGAATAAACTCGAAGAGTGCATTCAGTAGATTGCAGATCTCCACCAGGCATGTGTGAGGACACAATGTCTATATAAAGTAGATAGTTTTTATTGCTTTGTGCCACAACTCGTAGAGAGGGTGAGAGGGCTTTTCCATGATGGCTTTGATCTTGTCCCTCATTCAAAGACCCGAGAAGATTAGGCAAATTAGTCCACTGACGTGTGAAACAGTGACGGCTGTTTTACTCTTCATTTCTTACAGTTGTGACGCATAAGACTATCTAACCGATTTTAACCCTCGCTTATTGACAGATAACATCAGCCTCTGACACTTTTTACAGTTTTGTGTTCTGTTGACTTTCTTCATCAGCAGTGTGTTTTATAAACTGCAACATACGTCTTTGATTTTTTTTCACCCGTGATCGGAGAAAACATGGTCACAGCAGGATAAAAAAAAAAAAATAGCCTATTAGGCTGATAGGCCCAGTAGTATGTGAGGATAGAGAGAGAGGGAGACAACAGTGATGGTCAAGCAAACTAGACAATGGATGGAATGAGGGAGAAGTGAGAACAAATGTTTTTCAAAGTTTCTGAATCAGTGCAGCCACAAGAGGTTCTTAATCATACAGTCATAACTGTGCAAAAAAAATTTAGGCTAATAGGCACAGTAGTTTGTGAGATTAGCCGTGGACTGACACACAGACACAAAGACACCCAACCAAACACATAATCTCCTGCGACCAGAAACATCAGATACTTATGAAAATGAACAATGTTTTAGAAAATAATGCATATAAAATGGAGGCTTAAGTGACACTGCGGCAATAAATATATTCCATAATATATAGTCCATAACGAGACCTGTTCATTCATGATGCCAGACAGTTCAGTCAGCATGTCCCTGTAATGGGCTCTCATCTCTTCCTGGTACTCCAGCTGGTCCTCCTTGATCAGACGTTCATTGACATCCAATGCCTGACCACAGGCTTCTGCAAATTGCCTGCAGGGGGGAAATGAGATTTATCTTACTGTACAGCACCTCCACTACTGACTGTTACTGGCCAGTTATTGAAAACTAGTGCTGTGAACACCTTCAACCTTAACAATTATTTATCCAGGTAAGGCCTGCTGAGCTCAGAGCACATTTTCCAGTGTTAAGAATTCCTGCTTTCAATTCCAGTTATTTGGAGTTGACAAATGATTTGGGAGTTAGTTGGTCACTTACAGCTGATAAAGCTCTGGGGTAGGTGTTAAATTAACTGATGGGTATGGAGTTACTGGCATACTGTTGTTTTTTAACACTATTATAGGTAATTTAATACTGTGAATTTTGATTTACATGAATGCTCTTTTATTGTAGGTTGCATCTTGCTTCAACATTCAACCTTAATGGCAGATTTAAAAGACTGCACACATTTTGAACTGAAATGTGCAGTGAAATCCTACCTGAAGATCTCCTTGAGCAGTTTGACCTGGTTGTCTGGGTATTTCTTGGCATTCTTCTCCTCCAAAAAGGCCCGGGCATAGGCCATTGGCCCTGCATTCACCTGGAAGGTAATGGCCAGATGAGACACAATAATGTACCTGAAGCATTTGTTTGAGTTATTTTTGAGTGAGCTGTGTCTCTCCATAGAATGCACACCTTGACACTGACACTGCCCTGCAGTTTGAGCTGCAGCCGTATCATGTCCACCTCCTCCATGTTACAGAGCTGGTTGAGCTCGGAGACCTTACGTGACATCTCGTCTATGGCCACCTCGATAGGGTTCATTTCTGTGCTCTGCTGCTCCACCACCTGGATACGTTTCTTCAGGTAGGGGAAGCTGGAACTCGCTGAAGAGAAGGGAGAGACAAAAAAAGCACTGGTCAGGCCTATGTTCCAGTTACCTGCTAATCTGTTACAGTGTCCAATAGTAATGAAATTGCACGTTGACAAAAATATGGATCTCTCTTTTTACTTAGAGTTGGAGTTTCTTAAATTCTCCAGTAAATGTTTATTATCAAGGCAAGGGGGACAATTTCTTACTGGTCAGTATGGTGCGCCTCTTGCACTGCTCCTCCACATCTCCATGTTTCTTCCCTGACAGAGTGAACGGCGTCTCAAACACAAAGCGGTTGATGTTATGATGTCTCTCAAAATCGGTCCTTTTCTCGTGCTGCTCTTTCTCGTCCAAGTAGGGCACCACGTACGTCACCTGAATGTAGGCATATTTGGGGTCCAGGTCTTTGGGATTCACCTGTTGTCAAAACATTTTGAGCATGTCATTTTCTTGAATAATGGTATAAGGGTTTGCAGTGTCAGGGTTAAATGTGTGACTCAGCATAGCCAACCACTGCCCATAATAATATCTAGGTACATTATTCAGTTTTAATGTAATAATGAATACCATTAAGCCTTGTTCATACAATGTAATTTACCTTATTGGAGTCCTGGATCATCTTTACATTGTCAGCTCCAAATTTGTCTGAGTAGAGTTTGAGTAATCTTTGAGAGATTTCTGACAGTCCTGTCAGCTTTGGCTCCTTATAGATGAACTCCTTACTCTCCTCTTCTTCAAAGAAGCCCTACCACAACACACACAGACACACAACAGCGATTATAAACACTTGTGCCTATGCATTTTTGTGCCTGTGTGCTTGTGTGTGTTTCTAAGCACATATTTGAACGGGTGTATGAGTGTGTATACAATGCAAATTTAACATGTTGATTGTGTTCCTTTTGCTGTGGAACTTCTATTCACTACCTCCATTCTATGTAAAGAATGAATGTCAGTCCGGTTTTATGTTGCCCCCTAGTGGTTTTTCATGTCATTACTTATACAACAAACAGGCCACATAGCAATTCTGCAGTTTTGTTAGAACAAATCAGCACTGACAGAGTGTCAATGTTATGCTCTGGATGGGGCAGTTCAGAGGTTTTTTTCAAAGCACCATGGGAGTGAAAGGTCAAAGGTGGATGAGGTATATCAGACAAAAAAAAATCTGCCTGTCCACTGTTGCTGTTTGACACCAGTCCTGCCACATGGGCTCTGTGTTACATACCAAGATCTTTAAGGTCACTGGAGATTATAGGGAGTATACATATTATACATACATATTAATATGTATACAGAATAGACAACAGCAAGGTTGAGACAAACCCTCCAAAGGGTTAGAGCAGCAGTTGTTAATAGTGGTAGAAGGAGAAGAGAGGTAAAAGCGGTTAGAAGAAAAGAAGATGGAAAAACAAAGACAGACAAAACAACTTACCGCAATCTTGATACAGAATATAAAAAAGAAGAAAAGAGCAGATAGAGAAATTAAAGACACTGACTCAGTTAAGACTCTGGTCTCCTTAATCTTTCCATCTCCATGTCTCAACGATAAAACTACATATCCTCTCCATCTGCTATTCATTAATGGCTGGATCTCTCACTTCTCAGTTCTCTTTTACTCCCATGTGAACCCAGTTTCTTCACTCCAGAGCTCTCTAATCCTTTCACAAACACATTATCCCCTCATTAACAAATTTGAAACTGTGTCAAGGATCCAAGTTATTAAAAGCCAATCCCAACACAGAGCTTCTCCATAGGTAAAGCCAGAGTCCATGTTACACCAGTGCACTACACAATGCATGCCCAATATGTTTTTACCCTAATTATGTTTTGATTTTGTACTTATAATGGCATTGCAAAATAAAGTATTACATTAAAACAGCACAGTACAGAACATACTGACACCAAAGCTAACCTTCTACATGTAGGTTGTATCTGCATGTCCTATATGAGTCACCTTCCTGTGTTGCATTCATAGACGGAGTTTGTATTCTAGAGGGGTGTGTAGATGTGTGTATGTATGTGATTAATTGTACCATCTGCATTAACTGGCAGTACTTGCTGTCCCTTACCTGTCCATAGAAAGCCACACGGTAGTAGCGACCAAAGAGTCGCTTTTCTGAGTTCACCACCTCAGTCACCTTCAGATAGGAACGGTGGATGTCATAGTACAGCTCCGACAGCCTCTGTGGATCACACATGCAAATAAACGCACAATGTTGAATTTTGTCCCTCCTGTGCAAACATACATGCACACACAGAGTGGAGAGGTTGTTTAGAGCAGGGGTTTTCAAACTTTTTCATGCTCTAGTTTCATGCTCAAGTTGACATTAATTAAATAAGCAACTGTCCCACATCTGAAGTAATTTGGCCCTAGGGAGCCTGATATGAAAAGCTATTTTAGTTTGTGTTAAGTATTAAATAATTAAGATGTCTCACTTGAACCTTTGCAAATAGATTCAAAGTGGTGAGATTAAAACAATGTTAAAATAATCACTCATACTTTATATTTTTATTTATTTATTTGTATTTTCTAGTGAATTACATGATTTCTCATTTTGGTGAGGACCTCCTGGAAGGCCCTAAAGGACTCTAAACCACTGGTTTGGAGAACAGCTACCTTGAAATCTCGCCTCTTTTCAAAGACTGCGATCACAGGTTTGTTGATGTCAGCAATGAGTTCGTGTCTCTCTGATTTCCACAGGTAGTCCACACAGAGCTCCAGCTGCTCTACCAGGGTGTCCTACAAAGAGCAGGGAGATCAGACGGCATATCACAGAGAGAGAGCGAGCGAGAGAGAGAAAGAGAGAGAGAGAGAGAGGCTACCTCCCAGTCAAAATTAGCACTACACTACCAGGAAGTTATGCTTTATTGGTATTTTCCAAAGACAGAAGTAATGCTTATAATAATATCGTACTATTTAGAGCAAGAGCATTTCAGTTTTCAGTTATCATTCAGTGCTGCCTAAAGTTTTGTTCAGTAACGGTTTATGCTGTACCTCAGTGTAGGGCGTGTCTTGTGTACCGGTGTCCTCCTTCATGGCCCCCTCCTCCTTCACATTGGGGCTGATGGACATGAACGCTGCCCAGCCCATGGAGAACGATGCTGGGGTTTCAAACAAGTGCAAGTGACATCAGAGCAAGGTCAGCAAGCAAATTCAGAAGATATCTAATTTTCCTGCACTTTATACATTATTGCTGGTGTAGTAATGTTCAGCCTGTGAACATGCGGATGCATAAAATGCATCCTCACACTCAGAATCTTAAAGAAACATTCCTGTATTCAAAATACAAGATGTTTCTTTTGAATATTTTATTTTCATAATCAAACATTCACTGCAACCTGTGTGATTTTTGCAAATCCAAACAAAAGTGAAAAAAAATGTGAGCATGCATCATATTCAATCCTGTGACACTGAATATTTTATCCAGTGAAACTCGAATGAACACTGAGGGTCAAATAGAATCTTGTACAGTGAAGATCAACCATAATCATATAAAATCACATAAAGGCAAGAACGGTGGTCGTCAACTCATTTTAATACATACCTACAATAACATAGGCAGCAGACAACACTGTCCAAGATTATATGGAGTGGTAAAGTTTGTTCTGGCACCTGAGAACCCAATACCCCCTCAGTCCAACCATACTCACATACCAGCGCACACCTTCTCCCTCCCCAAGTCTCTGCTTTCCATCCCTATTTTAAGGCAACTCCCAGCCCCATCTCCCCGCAGGCCCCAGGCGCACACACTCACTGTCTTGTTCTCGGGAGGTAGTTAGTAAGGAGCTACAGTTAAAGACAGGGCTTTCCTCAGGGGACACACTGGACATCCTGGCCTTGTCAGCTCTCCAGTAGCCTGTTTGGTAGGAGGGGAGGAGGAGGAGGAGGAGGTTGAGGTTTACACAGTTTATGTCCACTTGCTTTTGCCTTTTCTTGTCAAGGACAGGGCGGTTGACAGGCTCACCAAACAGCCAAGCTACAGGCATGCTATGCTTGCTGTTTTGGCACAAAGGTACAGTGCAGTGCACGCATGCTAAAAGATGTAGGCTGCATATTGAGACAAAGAGAGATGTAGGCACATGCTCTGGTCTGAATCATGAAGCATGCACACTCAGGAGCAAATGGACTTGCAGACAGAGGACCATGCAGCATAGCAAAATTTACAGACATCAGTCTGTCCGCTCTATAAAGTCATGAAAGAGCATGTTACTTGAATGCACAGACAGCCCCACAGATCTATACTCGTACCAGTCTGAAGGATGAGATTCCATGTCCAGTGCCCATGGTTTAATCCCTCATCACCACCATACAAAATCATGCACATACTGATGAAGCTATGTGGTACACACTCAAATCAACACTTGCTCACTTTTCAAGCATGCACATTATTTAAACCCCCATGAAGATATGAACTAATGCCAGAAAAGCTCAGCAGTTTGCCCTAAGATAGAAATAACCATGTTAGTTTAGAGAGGTTGGCTGAATGATAAAAGATCCCTGCCACCACTGTGATGGGAGTTTTGTGTTAGAGGTTGCCTTGTCTACACAGATGTACAGACTCCACAGAAATTCAACAGCAGCACATACACACACATGCACGGATGTGCACACACACGCGCACGCACACACTCATACAAAAACATAAATACGGAACCCACACACCCACAGCACAGCAAGCCGTACACCAAAGCAGCAGCATATGTGCACTAACCTCTTCTCTTCAATGATTCAGCAATCAGAGCTGAGATGTGGATGTAGCACATGGCAGCCTGAGGGAAAGACACATCCAGTCAAATTAAAATGAAAGTTTGTGGCCCCACCAAAACCTGTGTAAGAACACTCTACTCCATAAAAATGTATCAAGTATTCTTTGTGACATACCTCAGAGAGGTCTCCATTACGAACATGGACCTTAGCCATGCTCTCCAGCCATGTGCGTCGAAGCTCGGGTGTGCTTGCGTAGGAGTTGGCCAGGCTGTACTGCAGGTCCACCAGCATCTCTGGATCCTTCTCGTGCTCTTTCATCTGGGCTGTAGCCATCAGAACTGTCCTGATCCGCTTAGTCAGGTCCTTCACCTCTGCTGGAAATGGAGTGTTCTGCACAAAATGTGTCATGAAAATGTATTGATAAATACTTTAAGAAGGGGGAATACGGGCAGGGATATGTGTGCATACTTCACTGGTATAGTGAAATGAAATGCCAGTAGTTACATTACAATTATTAATAAGAATGCCACAATCCAACACATACAAACCACAGTAAATGTGCAATACATGGCGACAACAGTAGAGACTGCGAGATTTCATCTGCATTACCTTAAGAGGTGCATCTCCATTGGCAAAGTTATTGATGATGGCCAAAGACTGCTGGAACCGTGAGCCCCCAATGCCAGCATCTGCTATCAGCTGGCTCACTGCCTTGATTACCTAGAGGAGGGAAGAGGTTAGGGGGTGAGATCTCTGCGTCTGAGTCAATAGTTCATAAGGGCCACAATACCCAAAGATAAGCAGTGACAATAGCCAACATCACTGTCACACACATACCCAAGTGTAAATACATTCAGTCTCACTGACCTGCAGGTGTGAGCGGACTATGGACTTGCCCTTGGTGAACTCAAAGTTTTTTCTCATGAAAAAATAAAGCAGAGCAGAGGCCTCAGTCTGGGTGGAGCTGGAGCGATGGTTACAGCACTTGAGGATCTCATAGCACAGACAGCCACACAGGTCCGCCTTGCCCTGGAAGAACGCACTGGGGAACTACAGGAAGAGATAAGGGAGCCAAGAAAAAAATCCCACATAAGAGAGTCTCCTGAAATATTCACTAAGCTATTTCCATGAAGCTTGCTGACTAAATGGCACAGGCAGGAGGTATGTTTGGTTGAGCAGGTATATGTGTATGTTTGTTTATGAATTGATGGTCTATACTGGAAGTATATTGTGTGGCTTGTATGTGTGCTTGCACGTATGCGTGTATGTAAGTGAGTGAGTGAGTTTGTAAATAAATAAAGGGGATAAATGTGAGGCTGTGTGTTTGAACTCAGTGGTGCGGTGGTTCAGGTGCATCTGAGTGCATTTTATGTGCATGCATACATAATGTTACTTATAAAGGACCTTTTGTACAAAGAGCCTGAGTGCTGCGAAGACGTGCCGTAGAGTTGCCGTCGACTGATTGATTTGAAAAAAGAGCAAGTAGGTGTCCAACACCTTCTTCATCAACGCATTCTGTCCGTCATCCATCAACAGCTGTTTCTGGAGGCAGAAAGAAGAAAACAAGACAAAAATATATACAGCACATATGTTAAATTTCAAGTTCAACAGACAGCAGTCCTTTCTCCACTGTATATTCAATTTATGGAATTTATGAAAACAGAAATGTCTACTAACCACCAGGTGGCAATAGAGTATAACTGACTTGATTATGAGGATGAATAGTGAGTTACCATGAGCTGTGTATGCAGTTTACATCTATTTTTTTCTTACTGGAGTCTGCACAATACCTACAAAGAGCTCCCTATTGGCAACAAGTGTTTTGTCTCTAGTTTATACCAAATTAGATTAACATAAAAATAGAAACCAGATGAAACATATATGTATCTGGTGTAGGATGTAGTTTCAGTTTGGAAACAGCAGGAGGACCACAGACCTTGTGATGGTGAACAAAGAGCCCTAAGACATCCAGCACAGTAAGAGCCACCTCAGTGGAAAGGTTGGCTTCAATATCTGTAGGACTCAACGTGTCGCCCTCTGGAATATTCCCATCTGGAAACACAGCAGTGGTATCAGGCAGCAATATGAAAACGGGCAATAACATGTTTACTTGGGGAAAAAGGTGAGAATATACAGTCTAACAAGCTGTGGCATTAGCGTGTCCTCTGCTAAAATAAAAAATATATATATATATCAGGGACCCAGCCATGTAATTCCAAAGATAATTCCTAAATTTAATAATGCTTTTAATAACTTTGTCCTTTGTTTTCTTTGGAAACCAAAAGTATATTTTAAGTATTAGAAGTCTTTGATGAATTGTTAACAAGTACATGTGCTACTGCAATTCCCATTTGATCCTTTTTTTTTATGTGTCTTTTGTGTGATGAAAAGAAGAAAACT
>OMKZ01056190.1:41510-59432 GCA_900302535.1 Neoniphon sammara
ATCCACAGAGTTGCCATGGCGAGTAACGTGCGTCACCCCTCCAGCCACTCCCCCTCCCACACTGAGGTCATCCCGAGAGCCCTGCAAGGTTTTTAAACACTGCATGGGCATATTTGCACGGAAAGATGTGTGACACTTAAAAGTGAGGGAGGCCATCGATCACTCCATCAGTCAAAGCTTTGATTCTAACCTGGTCACTAGAAGTGAAGTAGATGGGGAAGAGGTCCCTGAGGAAAAATCGAGGCATGTTGTCCAGGATCAGGCCATACAGAGGCAGGTAGAGAGATGCAATCCTTGCCTGCTTCTCCTACAAAGGCAATAAATTAGAAAAGTATTTAATTACCTACTGTAGCTTCTGTAAAATGAGTTGATGAAACTAATGATGATCATGCAGTGTAGACTTTGTTTTTGGCAAAGAATAAAAGACCACAGTGAGACTATTTCACAAAGCCCTAACCAGGCATCTGTTTACAAAGACTTGATATAGCTGTACAATGGTGTAACTGTTGGTAATGGCCTCATAAAAGCAAGACAGACGCTGAAGCCATGAATAGTTGCAGTGTGAAATGTTGTCACTTTGTTTTCCCAACTTTTCCAACACTTCTGCAACACGCTAACCAGAGGAACCCTTCATGTAAACGTGGATTTGTTTACATTCGTAATTTTACACAGAACGTATGTTTTAGATCCCCAAGTCTTAATTTTTAATCTTTACAAGGCCACAATGTTTACATCGGGATTTCACTGCTGTGGCTTGGTGAGGAGGGTCTATCGTGAAGGCATTTCAGGTAAATGTACCAGCGATCATTTTACCCATCAAGTCATCATTCCACTACAATTTCGACTTTAATCTAGGATTAACGCTGTATTTATTATAGGATATTAGGATATCACAACTAGTACTACAGTTGACTCATTCCCTGTATTATTTTGTGGCTGAAAACTGTATTTGACTGTTTTGGGTGCATGAATTGTGCAGGGCTGTAAAACTCAAATCTTGTCTCCAGTCCAGATTTCTATAATCTTGCACTTGTCCATAATAGAATCTCAAATGATTCTATTATGGACAAGTGCAAGATTATAGAAATCTGGACTGGAGGCAATCACATAATATTGAATATATCCTGCCTCTCTTGGCCTTGACACAGTCTCAATACCCAAGTTTTTTGTTTTTTTTTACTCAGATTTGACAAAACTATAGTCATGACATTGACTGTAACCTTGGCATTGTGTTGTGGTTGTCAGTGTTTGGCACTGTTTGACAGAGGGCAGATTAGTGACTTGATGTGATCTAGGCAGTTCCCAGCGCCCAATAAGCCATCGTCTCTGCTGCTCCCAGCTGCTAGGAACAATCACACATCAGTCTGTATGTGTTTGTGTGAGTCACATTTGAGGAATTTCTACTGTGAGCTCATGACTCATTATTCATGCCTCTAGTTTCATCCCATGTAAACACATATGTTCCGTCTACCTTGGTGGCATAGCGTGCATCCAGAGAGTGTTTGGCCATCAGCGTCTTCAGGGTGGCCAGGGCGAGGTGTCTCAGGTCCTGCTCGTCCTGCAGCGCCAGCCCCAGTTCCCGTAGCAACAGGCCAGTTAGGAAGTGCTTCCTGCAGAACTCCCCAGTCAGACTGTACTCTGGCACTGATACTATGGGAAACAGAGCAGAAGAAGATCACATTTTAAATGGAATCTGAGTTGCCCGTGTTTTCAATAATTTTCATGCCCTCAGACTTTGTTTATTACTACTTTTCCAAGCAAACCAGTGTACCAAACCACTGCACGAAAGATAATGAGCAAATAATGCAAGGAGACGGTTTCTTTTGTTAGTAGCATGCATGAAGGTCCCATTGTGCAAACATGCTAAATACAACCTATAAACGCATAAATGCAACATTCCAAGTAAATGAGTGGACATATTTACCATGGGTACTTTGTGGCTCTGGGGATGCATGGTCTGATGTGGACAGATAAAGTGAGAGTGAGAAAGAGCGATAGTGTGAAAGAGAGAGAGAGAGAGAGAGGCAGAAAGAGAGAGAGAGATAATGTGTGTTAATAGACAAATGGGAGTGGGAGCTACTTGATGTATGACAGCTATCACATCAACACTACATGAGCGTCACTGTACTACAGAGTAAGACCTGGACTCCAACCTGTGATGCGAGCAGAGGGCAGAGGCAGGCTGAGGGGAATGTAGTGTTCGTGGTTACACACCTCCCTCAAGAACTCAAACTTCAGCTCACACAAGACCTGTAAAAAAAAAAAAAAAAAAAAAAAAAAGACAGGCAACTGTCTGGTAACTTGGTAAGTACATTTTCAATAAATTATCTTTCCCTGAAGACTCTATCCCTGAAAACCTTTTCAAATCAATCAGAGATGTGACAGTTAAAATGGGCCAATTCTCTTGAGCACCTTAATATGTTTTTTTTGTTGTTTTTTTACCTTGCTGTCAGTAGCAGTGATCATGTTGATATAGTTGCTAATCAGTTTGAAGATGAAGCCTCTGTCCATCAGAGTAAAGCAACGCTGCCCAGAGAGAGAGAGAGAGAGAGAGAGACAGACAGAAATTGGATTAGACCCAACATTAGTTAATGAGAAAGTGTTAGGCAGACCATTTAACAAAAACAGTTAGGGAAATCAATAGGAAACAATAGTAAATGGAAGCAATTTTCATTTGCGGACTGTTGGGCTGCTTGTATTGATCCTTCTCTGCATTTTAGCCTGATAGACATGACATGTATCCTTCACATTTACTTAGACTTTACTGGGTCTAATGATGCTGTTACCCTGCCTCACAAATAATGTTTAATCCAACTTTAGAGTTTAAATACATTGTACAATGCAGACATTATGAGACATATTATGAACTTATCGTGCTCACCTTGACAAAAGCTGCCATGGCTAAGTTGGCACTGCGTGTCTCCTCTGCCAGGTCTTTGTTCTTCCAGAAGACGTGGTCAGAAACCGTGTCCACCAGGGTTTCTACACGGTTCAGATAAGACGAGGGGAAACGCTGGGGCCTAGACAGCTGTAACATGCAAGAGAAACCCATGATGATTATGCATACAAAATATCATCATCATGCATCATCCAAAGTAAATATTTACAAACATAAACTAATTCTGGGATATTTCACTGATCCTATAGCAGCAAGTAGTGTAGCAAGGATTTTTAGTTTCTAGGAATGGGAGATTGGCTCGAGGGATCTGTGGATCTCAAACAAAGTACACTTCCTTACCTTTACTTTGTCAGAGTCAACCAAATGCTGAGCCATGGACTTGACAATAAGCTCAAAGAAGAACCAGGAGAACTGCAGGGATGAAAGGTCAAAGCCAAATCAAACTCATTC
This sequence comes from Neoniphon sammara, assembly GCA_900302535.1. Lineage (NCBI taxonomy): Eukaryota > Metazoa > Chordata > Actinopteri > Holocentriformes > Holocentridae > Neoniphon > Neoniphon sammara. Next base: position 44,860 of record OMKZ01056190.1, read on the forward strand.
TGAAGTCCCCCCTACTATTTGTATCCAAAATAAAAAGAGACCATGCAAGATTTTGGTGCGGAATTTTGCACAGCTTGCATTCACTGAGACCTACGTTACTCTGGGAACTTGGAGGAGGGATTAGAGATGCAAATATGGCTTTTGGGCAATGTCAAGTTCATCAATTTAGAATAAAAATACAGAGGAATTCACATAGAAGTCACAGAGAGTAGGTGAGGTGGGAGGGACTAACCTTCAAGACATTCCTGACGGCTGCCTGCTCATTGCTCTTCAGGTCAAAGGTCATCCCCTTGGCCAGCTCCTCATGGACTGTCCTGAAGCCATGGGCCTCTGATTTGAACACATACTACACACACACATAAAAAGAAAAGGGACAATGCAGTGAGATAAGCCACATATAAACTCATACACGCACAGCCACATGTGCATGTATGAGAATGTGCACAAAATAATGTTCATTTATAAATGTTACTGACATCTGACATGTAACAATGGAAATATTTTTTTTTCCCATTTGATAACCATAAACAGACCAACAAAATTAAAACAGATGAAAAACCTGCAATATGAGTTTGATGCAACATATAAAATGTCTTTTAGATTTTTTTTCTTTAAAACAGGTGTTGCCTATTCAAACAATACCACTGCATACTATTCAGTTCTTGCTACAGTAAATTGAACCCCCATCCCCTCCCCCTCATTCTCTCTCTCTCATACACACACAGCAGCAGTTCAAATTGTACACCACTAGTCCTGAACATCATGCCAATCTGTTACTATAGCAACCCTAGTTCCATTAGCTCTGCTCCACTATTCTATTCTCCCTCACTCCCTCCATTCGTCTCTGCCACCACCTCTTCAAGCGTAGTAGTTTTCCCTCATTGTGGCCAACATGAAACAGGACTCCTGGTTTCTCTTGCTCTCTTTTCTAATTCTCTCCCTGACTTTCTCCCTAAACAAGCACGCCTTGTGTTTCTGATTGAGCAGGCTGAATGTCCTGGTTTGCCTCCTACTCAATCAGCCTCTCTTCTTTTTCTCCCCCGCCCTTCCCTCTCTGTGTGTGCACAGAGTTCTGGGCACGCAGCCCTAGCCACACTCCTGTTGGCCCAAACACATGCACACACACAAAGCCCCCTCTCTGTTTTCTGCTAATGAAGTTGTCTGTGCACTGACCCCACTCCTTCAAGGAAAACAAACAGCCTTCATAATTATCATATAATCTCCTTAATCTCCTTAAGCACATGCACACACAAACATGCCTGCAGGAACACATGTCACATACCCCCTACCTGCCACCCCCAACCCCTAATCCCATGTTACCGTACCTTGATGTAAGAGTGCAGGTAGTGGTCCAGATTTTCCTCATGGCACTTTGCAACAATGTGGACCAGCACTCTGCAGACACATGATAACATCAAAGAGTTTATTGATCTCAGCCTTGCAGCAAGCCTGCATCAGACCACGGCAGAAAACATCTGCTGAACACTGTCAGACACATTTTCTGTCCGCTGCGCATTTTAAATGGTCCCCTGAACTCCATTCTAGCTGTTTTCTTTCAGCGTTTCTGTATGCATAAGTTTATGAGTCTAAATGGTGTGTTTTATCACATCCTCTGGGTCCTGACCCTGTGTCAGCACGATGGTTCTGCGGACCCTGTAGTACAGCGGCCTACCTGGTGGTGGCAGTAGTGACCTCGTCGTTGTCGTTCTGAGTCAGAACCTTGAACAGCTGGTTGAAGAGCACCGGCAGAAACCGGATGATCACTGGGATTCTCTCCATACTGAGGAGACCCTGGAGGAGCGTGGGAAGGCAGCAGAGGAGGAGGAGGAGGAGGAGGTGGAAGCAGAGAAGGTGGAGGGATTAGAAAGAAAAGAAAAGAAATGAAAAATAAAATAGAGAGAAGGGGAAAAGAAAAACAACTCTGGTTTAGTTTTAGTGTTGCACTGATTAGACATGTAGCTGTGTTCACCAGTCAAGGCCCCACTTTTTGTCTCAGTAGCAATGAACTAAAGGTGAGAGGATATACTGCATTCACTCTTCTCTGACCTTCAGGCAGTTGAGGAAGTTGGAGGTAGGTGGTAGCGAGAGGTCCAGCTCTCTCTTCTGGCACTGCTGGAAGAATCGGTTCAGGTGGGGGTCCTGGCACAGAGAAGGGAATCCATGAGTATCAGTGAATAGGACCTGGAAAAATACTTACTGGATCGGTTCCCTTTAAAGGAAAAGTTTGCCCTAAAATGAAAACTCTGTCATTAAATTTTGATTATCACATTAGTCAAAACTACACTGAAGTTTGAAGCACCACCAAACACACAACAAATCAGTGCCCCAAAATAGCATAAAGTGACCATCAAAATTAACATGTGCATCATAATTCAAGTGTTTTGAAGCTAAATGGCTGAACTACAGGCCAGAAAGTCGTACATACACCTTAGTATGTAGGGTTATTAAGGTTAGTGGAAACAGTTAAGTTCATTTACTTGTGTAGGACATTTGCTAATCCTCTTCACAACTCACCAGACAACAGCGAGATTGCCGTGGTACCATGCCCTGCCCTCAACCACCACTATAAGCTATTTTCTTGTTTTGGTTACCAGTTTGGTTACAGTTCCTCTTTGCTCTCCCTAGAATAACACTGATGAAGTGTTTAAGGCTCACAGTGCAATCGCTTTGCTACTAAACACATGGATATGCTCCGAGGGTTGCTTTAATTGTTGATCATTTTTGAGTCCTTTTTGAAACTCCACAAAGACAGACATATTCATGTGAATATCTGGGGGGAAAGCTGAAAATGAACCGCTCAGTATGTGTTTGGTGGTCACACATACTACAGATGACAAGTCTCACCTGAGTGTAAACTGTGGAGAGAACGTTGGTGGACACTTTGAAGATTGATTTTCCTCCATCTACCCATTTCACGTCTGCTCCATTCTGTAAAATGTGGAGAGGAGACAGTTGTAGCATGAATACCAGTAACAAGAATGACACTTTTCCATGTTTATTCTCTTTGATTGCTCCATTTATCCCATGTCATGGCCTATCACTTCTTTGATCCCTTATTCTCTCACAAATTAAGTTGTTTATGAATACTAGAAATATATCTGTAATTTCAGACTCCATGCCCCTCTCCCTCATCCCTCCCTCTCCCTTCCACCTTGGCACTGCTGGGTTCTTTGACAGCTAGGTATCCAGGAGGAAGGTTACAGGAGACAGGGATGTTGAACTCCTGAGATGCCAGACGACCTTCTCTGAGGAGGGGCAGCCAGGAATACCCCACTAAAAAGCAAACAAACACGCACATACAAAACACAAAAGATTAAATGGTGGAAAAGTAAAACCACACTATAAAAACTTCTAACCAATAAGCTGTTCTAATAAACTGAAGTAGTTTTAGCTAAATCCTAGTTCTGATTATCTACAACCATCATCACCTGGGGTCTCCAGAGCTTCTTTCCTCTTAGCATTGGTCTTGGCGTTGATGTCACAGGTGACGTGGTAAAAAGAGAAAAGAAGATGGTGCTTTTCATGAAGCTGGGTGGGAAGCTCAATCTTCACCTGTGAACAAAATTGCATATGATGGGTCACATTATGTGATAAGCATAGCCTAGGATGTCATCTGTAAACATGTTCACGCTAAAAATAGTCCAACATCCTCTTTTTTCTGTCTTTTGATTCTATCTATTGTGTCTGTCCTCACCTCATCATAGAAGTCAGGGTTCTGGCAGTGATGTAAAACTGTGGAACAGGCCGCTGTGGTGAAAACTGGACCTCCTGGCTTGCCATAGATGCACTAAAACACAGCAAACGAAAGCAAACAAAAGAAAATGTCATGCTCAGCCCTTCTCCCATCATAGAAAAGGGTAAAAAAGGGAAAACTGAGTTTTATAAAGGCTGATTAATGTGCCATCAGTGTGTTTTAGATTGTGTTTTACCTTTAAAGGTTTGGCAACTTCCTCATCTGAGCTGCGAAACTCCACATAGACTGCAATGTTACGAGCCTGTGAACAAAGAAACCACTGTTATGTTAATTAATGCCAATATACCTGCACAACCAGTTACATATGAGTAATAAAGGTATATAAAATATACAAAAAAAGTTACACATTTAAGTTAAACCATTATAATAAAATTGCTTGCTTAAAGTATGAGTTATATTACAGTTATGCAGTTAAGTTCACGTCCTCTTTACAACATTAACTCTTGCGGCCCTCCAGTTGTGCCTTATGTTTAATACTACCATGAATTACCTTGGCAAAGCTCTTCTGGCTGTCATACTTGAGGTGTTTGGGGTAGATGTAGATGTGATTCTTGTAGACACGGTGCGGCTGGGTGAACTTGGTGGTGTCTTGGACAAACTCTTCCACCTCCACTGTAGGCTGGTGTTTGCTCAGCTCTTCAAAGGGCCTCACTGGTACATAGGATGATGTCACAGAGTCTGGAAAGACAGAAGATGGAGATCTACATTCGAAACACATTTCAATCTATGTAGAGGGAGGAGAAGAGGGCTGAAAGCAAACAAGAACATGAATGAGCACAGAAAGAAAGGAAGCAGACTATTGACTGAAGGGTGGGCATACTAGGATGCTCCATAGGGACGTAGTCTACTGCGATGTCCAGATTCCCAGGAATAGTCTGCAGCTTGCTGGTCTTCTCAGCCCTGCAGATACAGAGGTCAGAGGTCAGATAAAAGACTGTTCATCTTTTGAGAAGATCAACATGAGAAGATGGAGATGTGAGAAGTATGCATGACCTACTTCCTTGGTAAAGCCTATGTCTTACCTCCGGTACTCAGACACCAGCTTGATAAGGTCATCTGTGGAAATCTTGTTGCTCTCCTGTTTGTAGAGAGGTGAGAAACGAGACTCCCTGTCTAATGTCCCTTGGTTGTCCTTAAAGACTGACCTGTAAAGGTAGAGAGAGACATCAGTAACAGATGCTGGCTGGTCATTTTGGATGTCAACCAACCATCCATACATGTTTGTTATACAATGATGTTAGGCTGACACTAAACTAGGTCAAAACCCATGAAGAGTAGAATAGTAAAAAATTAACACCCAGATTTACTAAAATTATTAGTGGGTACTTAAACATTTTCAAAGTCAGTTAAGACTTGCAACAGGTGCAAGACAATCTTCTTGACCAATCAGAGGTTATGTGGTTTTTCACACATTAAAAGCTTTAGTAAATCAGGGCCTAAATGTTCAGAAATGTGCGCTCCTAAACAGTGGCACTGACCTGACAGACCAGGCAAATGGCATGCGGTACTTTCCCAGTTTACTACAGAACTGTTTGTTGGATTTCAACATCTTCTGAACAGTCTGTGCAAGACACAAGCAAAGGAAAACAGACAGACAGAGGGCAAAGTTACCAAAAAGCCACAGAGGTTGATATTCTTGAATTCTGTGGAGAGTGATCAACCCTAAATTGTGGCTGACCTAGACAGAGTGACAGATGAAATCAGAGGTTGTTTAACACAGTAACTCTGGGAGCAGGTTGTACGTCTGGTGATTCACTTAGCCCTCTAAACAAAGACCACATGGAGCAGCGCCAGTGGGGCAGCAAGGAGAACATCTTGGAGAGGATCTAGGAAAAACTTAATTTCTAACCCATCTGACTGGCATAAGATGATGAAGATAAACTGGTAGAGCCTTACAGGAAAACCACTTCATAAATGTCACGCATACAACAGCTTGAATGGATGAAGCCATTTCCCTTACAATAATTGGGCCTTACAGCATGTTTCATAAGCTGGTTTTCCCAGAATGCTCAAGACAATATAAAATGTTTACCTCTATGTTTTACTGATATATGAAATGTAATATTTAAGACGGAAAAAATCTCGAAGGCATTATATTGTACTGTAGAGTTGTGTAAATACTAATAAAAAAAAAAAGTGGCAGAGAGAATCTCAAGGCAATGAGTGTGCTGGATTAAAACAAAACAAACAATAACACTTTCTAACCTTGCTGGAGTCTGCATTCTTGATATAAGGTTCAGCCCCACAAGCAATATTTCCCATCAGCACCTTTTCCACCCTGGCCATCATCACTATGTCTGGATGGGGGTTCGTCACTGAGAACACAGCCTGCATTGACAGCAACGTAAAGACACAATTAGAAACATATTACGGTGAAAATACATGCTAGGTCCTTGAAATTCAACTTTGAAATTCACAAAACTCCACAAAGCTGTTCCAAAGTGTACTGTATGGAAATACATAAAATATGAGAGCTTTAGGTCTTATTCTTGTACCTGTTTGGGAAAGCAGAGCCAGTGCTCCAGTTCCGGGCTGAGGAAACAGTCTCCCAGTTTCTTCTCCGCAGGAGAGCTCAGGCCATTCTCCTGACCCAGTCCAATCCCCATCCCTGGACCCCCTGTCCCGTTACTGCAGCCCAACAGCATCTGACGAACCGCCTCATGGTTGAGGTCTACATGAAAGTCTGCCGACACCTTTCTCCCTTCACGAACATCCAGCAGAAGCACTGTCACAAAGAAGGGCTCGATCTGGTAGGAGAGGGGTTACATTGGACAAAATTTATACTGAATTGCAGCTATGCATTATACAGGCTGAGATGTTCTTGTAAATGCTAAAGGTATATGCTATGATAACAACTAATTTCACAAGCTATACATCTTTCCAGGTTGTTCCTCACATTGGTGACAGGTCCACTTTCAGTCTCGTTGACACACCCCTGTAGCGTGAGGTTGAGGGATCGGCAGGTTATCATAAACCTTCTGCCCAGCTTCTCCTCAAACGGACGCACTGATGCACTCTCAGCTGAGGGATTGTCTCCTCGTGGACTCCTCAGGACCTAGGATCAGTCACACTTGTTAAACATTTTTTTTATTTAAACAAGTTAGTCCCCTTTTTCATGGGCGACTTGGTCAAGAGAGCAACATTATGACAAACCAAAAAACTGCAGAGTATCAACCCTGATTTCCCTCAAATTTTCCCCTAAGTAACTTTGGTCAAACAATGTACAACAGTACAACAATCAGTGTGCACTCACATACACATAGATGCATACATAGTCTATGATATGCATGCACATACACATATACGCGTGTGTAACCACAAAGTGTATACATACAGGAGTATCGGGGTCTAGTGAGAACAGATTCAACCTCTCTTCTCTCCTGGCAGAGCGAACACCCTCCTCTGTCTCAGAGATGTACTGTGACAGGAAGAGGCAGAAAGAGAGAGGAACTCCATGTTAAAAAAATATATTAATATGATATCCCAATTGAAAATTGGGATATCAGCATGCATGTATAAATTGTGATAAGGACAACTGTGGAGTGTGTCAGTGGAGTTATACTACTATTTGAAATTGAAGAGCTGCCAGTGCCGACCTTAGCCAATTCTGGATTGATGCCATTCTCTGTTGTTTCTTCATTCTCATGCAAACAGCCGTCACTCAGTGACAGGTCAAACACATCTGGAGAGAGAACAAATACAATCAGGGCTTTAAGGAGTGTCTCCTGTATATGAGTGATAAATGCCAATTTTGGATGAAGGGGGGTGTTTTTCTAAGAAGCCCATTTCCTCCATAGGTCAAGAGTGATGGATCATTTTCTGGAAAGGTCAAACAGTGCAGTAAATACACAGTAATCATAGTCAGTCTGCATATATCCATCTCAGACTATATTTGGACTCCATCTGTCATATTCATGGGCAATAAGGCAGGCAAGCTTCCGGAGAAACGTAACTTATACGTGCCTGGAGCTATTCTCCCCAAAGGCCACACTGAACAAAACGGCTCATTAATGTTGGGTCACCACTTGATTTACAGGCACGGTAACAGACCACAGAGCCACGATGGCTGAGGCTATTACATCATTCCATCACTTTTCACTAGGCCAATTCTCCACGCTCTGTCAGTATGTGTTATGTTACAAGCTGTATTCCCATACCCATGCTCTCACAGAGCTGGCACATAAGTTCTAGCATTATGGATTTTCCTCCTATGCACAGTTTTTTAAAATAAGGAATAGCCACTAAACCGAGGTGGAGTCCTTGGTTTGTGTCAGGTCTCATTTCCTAATGTTAACTCTCCCTGTAGAGCATGGCATGATGACAGAAATCATTCAGTAATGTCAGGCAGGAAGAAGAAAAGGATATATTTCTGCTGACACTCAGTATGAAATCATTCGTTTCTTAACGGCACCATGATCTATTTATCTGGTGGAATTATTCTAAAATTTCCCATTCTGCTCTCCAAATAGCCCCGTTTCCTCTGAACTACCAATCACACTTCCCTGCACTTTCCTCCCTCCAATTTTCTTTTCAAACCATGCTCCAGTGCTCTAAATCCACTGGAGCTAACCTTATTATATTGTTTAGGCGCAGTAGCAGAGTCAGTCTCACCCTGGCGGTGGTCGGTGAGGTCCAGACTCTTGCGGTCTGGAACAGGCCCGTCATGGGGGCTGATCTGTAGGATACGGGTCAAAGTGCTGATCCACTCCTCCATGTCCTGCTCGCTCTCCGCAGCCAAAACAAAGTACGTCACCTCGTTCATCTTCAGCTCAAAGGCATGCTTCCTCAGGCGATTATTCTGCAGGAGGATGGATGGGCATGAGCACTGTAGCTACACAACAGTATCAGAACTCCAAAAGTATATACCTAAAAATCATTTAAGCCCAAGAGTATCATGACCTGGGCCTAGCTGCTAAACCAGGGGTTGTGTCATTGTGCTAAGAACTACATTCTTTAGCAGTAAAACTATAAAGCATTATACCTCCTCCTGAGAAATCAAAGTTACCCAGAGTTACGTCTAAGGTTCCCTCTCAGTTTTGAACTATACATCTACACCTCATTAATTTTCTGTACATATTGAGTTAAAGTGTGTGAAGGGAATCTGATACCTTGTTTAAGGCAGTGATAGATCTGAGCCCTTATATAACTCTAAATAAATAACTGTAGCTATGGTGTGTGGGTGTGTTAGACCAGATAGAACAATTGTACTGTGAGAGAGATTACATGAGAGCTGACTTGACAATGAATCAGCAGATGTGTTTTAGAGTGTTTACCATGCCTGGGTGCAGCATGTGTGTTTGTGTGCATGTATGTTTAAGACCCACCTGTACTACACCAGTGCATGAGTCAAGGAAAATGCATCCTTTGGGTTCCTTGGAGATCTTCTCGTCTTTATAGAAGTTCATGATGTAGGAGTTGTCAGTCAGCTGGGTCAGCTGAAAATACCTCCTCTTGAATGACTGTACAGAAAGAAATAAGGTTAAAATAAAGTAACCTGTGTAATGGATAAAGTGATTGGCCATTAATCATTTTTGTCTATAAAGGCTACTAAAGAAAACATAAAAATTTGTTGTTTTTAACTCGTACAAATATTTTTATTAATTTGGGTCCTGGTCCGTCTTGGTAAAAATAAGATTTATTACAGGCAGCCAGAAACCTGTTCACATTTGATAACTATAAAGTCAACGATAAACTATAACAATACAGTGTTGCTTAAAACATTCATATTACAGCATGTTGAATTTACTAGGTCAAAAGACAAGGGAAACACATCTGAGGCGACAACAGGGGGAGATATACGGAAGAGGGTGAAAGAGCAAGGCCGCAAGAATGTGTGTGTATGTGCATGTGTGCATGTGTGCATGTGTGTGTGTGTGTGTGAAGAGAGAGCGCCAGACACCAAAGAGGACGAAACAGGGACAGAGAGCTGAATTGTGGGAGTTTATGTCTCTGTCCGATTTCCTCACCCGAACAGTGATACTATTGTTGACAGTGCTGTTAAAGTTCCCTTTGTAAAGCCAGCCCGACCGAAACACACCGATCCCTCCTCCTCCTCCTCCTCCACCGCCCCCTCCTCCTTTGGACGACGACAGGGAAGTGGTATCCTGTAAAACACAAATTAGGTAAGTCATATATACATTAGCTTAGTGTTCATCTCTCAGGCACAGAAGACAGATCGATACGATCCATAAAAAGGATTCACTAGACTGATTCTTTTTCATAATTGCAGTTAGTCGGGTTTGTAAGCGATGTCTCTGATTCCAAAGACCTGCAATAAGCTAACTGCCTTTCAAAGTGTATTTTTAACAATTATGAGGCTATTATATACTGATTTCAATGTGGTTTGAGGGTAAGGCCCATCAGAGGGGTTAATTACTTAGGTCATACCAATATCTGGGGTAACATTTACAAAGCAAAAATGTTACAAAGAAACCGATAACTTTTGTGGTAACTATTAACTCGACACATTAGTTTTTCAATTGAAATCTTGATTCTTTTGCTGGCACATAAACAAATACAAATGAAATCTTTGACTGTTGTCTCTGAACCTGGTATTAAACAAATTAATAAAGTACTCTGAAGAGGATATTGCATCTGTCACTGCTATTATTACCCTGCAAAGTTAATTTGCAGGGTGGTCGGTTATTCAATACATTGTCGATAGTGTTGAGACATGTAAGAGTAATCAGCAGGTACAAAGCATGGCAGAGGGGTTCTGTTGGCAGTAATGCCATAATGTAACAAGTTACTTTGAATGGTAGTAATTCAATGCAACAAGTACTGTTCCCCACCACTGGTCATTACTGACCTCATCTTTGTCCATGTCTTCATGGTCAATCTCAAAAGAGTGAGATGGCAGCTTCTCTGCTTTATACAGTTTCCTGTAATAGGAATGAGGATAAGGAAGAGACAGAAATCAGAAAGTATGCAGTGCTGTTGAACACACATGCAGTCCAAGAATACTGATGGTGAACTCCACTAATGCAAATAAAAAATGATTTTCTGGATTTGATTACAGTAATCCACTCCATTTGCCCAATGCAAATGGAGTGTGGGTGGCTGACTCTGCTCCATCTTTCTGTCAAGACTCAACAATAGGTACTCCTCACTGGATCCCGCTCCACTGATTTCACTGGTTGACCCATCTTTGTGTGTGAGCCATGGGAGAAAATGCCTTTGTGTGTGTGCTGTGAGCTGCAGACAACTGGGCTGCAGCCTATAGAGGACTGCACTGGAACTACTCTCCGCTAAAAGTTACACAATTGTTAAGGTTGTCTGACAAAATCTCTCACAGGGAAGATGTTTAGAGAACTTCTGGCATCTGTGGGCTGGCCACCAACACGGGAATGCTAATCTTGGCGTACAAAGACAAAGACAGTTCCATTGAAGCACACATGAACTTGTGTGAAAACCACATGTATAGCTGTAGATCGAGCTTGATACAGCTGAAAACTCCATTCCCTGCTCTATTACAGTTTCTCTGGTGTGTTTGCATTTTGGCAGCATTTAAACTTTATTTCTAAACCTGGAAGCTTACAGTCCAAGCTCAGTAAACTTATAAAAAACTGTAACAGTAGTATTTGCACTTTATTGCTTTTTCCAAAAGTTAGAATGTGAATTTGACTGAACTTCATGCAATAATTCTAGCTGTGCCTATCTTCCTCTCACTTTATAGCTTATCCTGGCTATCAGTCCATAGGTCATGTGAACTGACCGAGAGAATACAGTGGCAACCCATGGGAGAAAGGATGGACATTCCTGTGGTTGTGAGCAGTTACTCTGTCTGACTGACTGACGCACTGACTGAATGACTGACTGATTGGTTGACTGGCTGGAATCTAAAAAAAGGGGCTGGGGGCAAATGAAGGTCCAAATCTGTTAGAGTGGAAGGCCCTCTGAGTATATTCTCTCTCACTCAACACCGACCCCCATCTTGTTCTTGTTATCGACCTCCCAGAGCAGAGTGACAAATTTTCATCCTTGCTAGTGCTAGGCGCTGCTCAGCTAAACTGTGCTGCCTGTTCACGAGAGAAAAGCCAGCATATGTCTTTGACCAAGAAGTCAGACAACTGTGGTTCAGCACTTTCCTATTTACATAACATTTTTCAAAAGTTTTAAGCTAAGTTAATAAATATTACACACATTTTTTTTGTGCAATAAAATGATCCCTTGCAATGTGAGAGATGTCATTTTTAGGTGTCTTTCCACTATACAGTTTATAGTCATTCCTGTTGTCATTGCCTGGTTTGAGCTTTCTAAAATTTCGGCACCAGCCCAACAATAAGCTCCTCCTCTGGCCTCCACTTTACCCCCTCCACCCTCTGTCTCAATCCCACTATAAAACCCTCGGCACACGGCTCGAACACCTTGGCAACGGTGGATGCATGAGCTGAAGGCTGTGGCAATGAAAGACCAGAGGAAAATACTTGCTAAAAAAAAAAAAAAAGCCAAATATTTGTCACAACCAAAAAAAGATTAAAAGAAAAAAAAAACCGCGTCAGCAGTGGACTGGCATTTGAAAGGTGACGTGCGTTTAAATTGGAAAAAGGAATGACATCGGATGCAGATGCTGCCTTGTTTCTTCTTAGTGAGTTTACCTACAGATTATCCTCGTAAAGTTTGTCCTACACAGGCTCCCATACAGCCATACAGAGAGAGATATGTGGCTTTGTGTAACGGAGTTTGTGCTCTCAACACCCTCTAATGGTCAGAAAATTGCTTAGCACAGCTTTAAATGTATCCATGGTATGTTTCTAGGCAACAAGTACACCACCATCTTGCATTATTTGTGTTTCCACTTCTAGCACAATGTAAGGGATCTATGAGTGTTCCAAGTCTGTCAATTTTGAATGAAAAGAAGCCACTTGTTTTTTTCTCTTCAATTTTAGTACAAGGAAAGTGAGCTAGGTTTTCGATTTTGTCCATATATGCTTTGTTTATTTGGTTTGACATTACCCTGGTAGTAGCTAGTATCTTATGAAATCCAGCAACGGGAAATACAAACAAGTGTCAAAATGGGTGGGCTGCATTTGGTCAATAGAACAGGAAAAATGTCTGTACCCAAGGTAAGAAGCAAAATAATAATTCTTCAAGGTTTAAAATCAAAAGAAAGACTTAGAAAGGCACACTAATACCATATGAAAATTCAGTTAAAACTCTATAAAACGGACAGAGCAGACATGGTGGTAGAGAAGTTATTACCTGGGCAGCAGGCGGTAGTCTCCAGCGTAGTCATCATACTTGAACTGGAGCACATTTAGATCCGAGTTGTAGTACTTACAGGCCTGGAGGAGGGGGTGAAGATTTAGTGAAAAGCGATAAAATATTAACTTTCCAAAATGATGGCCTCTCTGGGAAACCTTGACTTGGGGCAGCTCAACTTTCTGCAGATGATTAAGAATGCTATACTACAGTCCAAATAGCACAGTCCAGACTCCGGCTCTCCCCAGGCCTACTTACTCATTTGCAAGCTAGGATTCATCATTAGATTATTTAAACCACAGAATAAATTGAATTAAGATCCTGTCCCCGAGGAATATGTAAAGAAGATATCTTTATATCTTAACAGATTCCTTGTCTTTTTTATGGGTTCAAATCATCACATATACGCTCTTCACTGCCACTCTCTTTCTCTGTCTCAAACACACACACACACACACACACACACACACACACACACACACACACACACACACACACACACACACACACACACACACGCACCATCCCTGTAAACAAATGGGTTTCAGTGTAATAAACTTCCCTTCCAGCCCCCTGACTGCCCTGTTGAGCAAACCTGGCGACCTTTAACCCAGCAGGTAGGAGTGGCCTCGTTTAACCTCAGCTTGAGAGAAAGAGAGAGAGAGAGTATGCGACCTGTTGTATAACATGACATATGATTTCAATACTGTCCTTAAATTGTATAATTGTATGAAAAAACGTGTTTGTCCACGTTCAGCTACATTTGAAATTTGAAAAAATCTGTTTTCAGTTTCACTCGTACAGCAGCCGCCCAAATTCCACATAAACAAGAAGGCCAGTTTCCATAATCAGGGTAAAAGATTAAGGCCGTGTCCACACTAATGAGAATGAAATAAAATGAAAAATTAAAATGAAATACACATCTTGGAATTTTTTTTTTTTGGAAACGAGAGTCGTTTTAGGAGAAGTTCGTATGAACTGTAGTTATATAATTATAGTTCCTACCATCCAACTTCTCCTAAAATGACTCTCATATTTTTATTTTTAAATTCTAAGATGAGTATTTGAAATAAACATGACACACTGTGTAAATAAGACAGCTTCAGAGTTGCTGTAAGGTTTATTTTTTGACTTTGACAGAGCTAGGCTAATGACTCCTGTAGACTTCAAGTCTTTATGCTAAGCTAACACGAAATGCTACCCATAGGAACTGAAACAGTGGACGTACAGAGGTGAAAATGGTATCGAACATCTTGTCTCAGTCTGGGTAAGTTGGAAAAAGGGGATTTTGCCCAAAATGGCGGAATACTCCTTTAATAATTGAAAAAATGAGCTGGAGGATCTGCACATAGAAATAGAGCCGACAGATCAGAGCAGATCTTATGGCAGGCTGCGCTGTGGCAACATGTCAATAAAGTTTACTGAGGAAAACTGAACTGAGAGAGAGAGAGAGAGAGAGAGGGAGGAATGTCTTCCTTAGGTCTCTCTGTCACACACACACTCTTCTTGAGACACTCCCCACCCACCCACACACACACACACACACACACACACACACCAACATTCCAAGAAAGGTTCTTCCATGCAGTTTTCCTCCCACACAAACAGGTGGGAATTT
>OMKZ01056191.1:0-24845 GCA_900302535.1 Neoniphon sammara
ACTAGAATAGGAATAAAACTGAACATGACTGAGAGGAATGCATTGCTGATTGTCTCTACACTCTTACCCTCTCTCATCAACCCCACAGTCTACTTTCTGCGAACTAAGGAAATTAGAACTAGATTGCTACAGTTGTTGTACAGAAACAGTGTTGTGTCATATAAGTGATAGCAGTAAAGCAATCACATCATATGTGGTTTACAGGGTTTCTTTTCTGACTCAGTGTCAAAAAGTAGTGGAGAAATTTTGATATATATTGGGTAAAATGTGATGGTAATCTGTGTGAATGAGAGGAGATAGTGAATGCAGATTGATTTTTAATGTTTTGCAAGCCAAATTTCAGATATCAAAGGTTTATTACATTTATGCAGATAGTATTATCAAACTCTAATTTAGAATGTTTTTCTCAATTAGAAATCAAGATCTGGTCAGGGTAAAATCATTACCTATACAAAAAGATTTGCTTAATGACTGTAAATATCTGTTTGAAAAGTATGACATGACACCAGACAACATATTCAGTACTTGTTAATGGGTGAGTTCGGGTTTGTTGAAGTGGGGTTGTATGAGGTACTTACCCATAGTCAGTGTCTTTTCTGCAGTAGATGCCGGTCGGGGCGCCCCCAGTTTGGAGAAGCAGGCAGGAGAACCGGCACAGAAGCTGAGCAATGTGCTGCTGTGAAGGGGGGCAGCTACAAAATGTATCTTAACCACCTAAAAAAGGGGCAACCAAAAAATCAATATCAGTGTAAGTGTATGCTATATTTAGAATATTTTGTAGAACTGTAGAACTTCCGAAATCCTACAAGAGAGCACTGTTGCCCACAGTATATTACAGCTGAGAAAATGTAGTGCCAAAGGAAACGGCTGTCTAACAGCAATGTAAAGCGGTGAAAATATTCTAAATATAGCGTCCACTTACAATGATATTAATTTGTTTTTTTTTTTAGGAGGATAAAATACATTTTGTTGCTGGCCCCCTCCACAGCAGTATATTGCTTAACCTCTGTGCCGGTTCTCCTGCCTACTTCTCCAGACTGGGTCACGCTGACCGGCATCTACTGCAGGTTAGACACTGACTATGGATGAGTACCTCATGCAACCCCGCTTCAACAAACTCGAACTAACCCTTTAAATGCGTAGAGTCCTATGTATACATTCATATATTTATGAGCCTAGAAGCATGTACTGTTGGAATAAACTTTCATCGCTGTGGATGGAAACATCACAGCGCTGACAGCTTGAATACAGTGAGTATTGTGTAATTTATGTGTGCACAAACATATAAATTATGTTTCTGACATTGTGTAATACGGTGACAGACTTTGAAACTTTTCTTACATTGTTCTGAATGACAATAAACTAAAAATGAAAATGGGATTCGTGACAGTAAAATATGTGTGATTTTCCCACTCACTGAAGTTTATTTCCGTCATTCCTTATGAGGGGAAATCATGTCACTGAAGTTTAGAAAATCTATAGAATAATTGGAGAAACTGGTATGAAATGTTCACTTTAGTTCAGTGTTGCACGTCCATATGTGATCATTATCGTTTTTGTAAATATACATATTGACAGTATATAAAACTTGTAATAATGTACATAATTGATGTATTAGAATGTAAACTGATAGATTTTTGTGTTAAAAAATAAAACTTCTATTTTCACTCATAAGAAGTTTAGACATGGAAGGATTTACTTCTCTTTGACATAGTTTCAAGTTGCACTAGTGTCGACCCTACTCATATTTTTGATTCGATTTAAGCTGACAGATTGTGCTACTTGGGGGGGGGGGCAGGACCACATTGAGGAGGCCAATGAGAGGAAGAGGGCAAAGTGTGCTGAGCTGGTGGAAGAATGCCGGAACAACAGGTGGCAAGCGAGGTGCAAGCCCATTGAAGTGGGATGCAGAGGGTTTGTAGGCCAGTCCCTCTGCAGGGCCTACAGCATGCTGGGCATCACAGGGGCCAGCAAGCGAAGGGCCACTAAGTTGGCCACTGAAGCAACAGAAGTTGTGTCAAGGTGGCTGTGGATCAGGAGGGGAGAGCCGTGGGTGGGATAGTGCTACCTGGACACAAGTCGGGGCTTGATCAACCCCGGCTGGGTTGCCTGGGTGAGGGTGTCTGACTGTTGAAAGACCCGAAACACCCAATGACCCCAGGAAACATCACTGATGATGTGTACAGGTGCATCACAAGATGATGTATGTTAACAAGTGTCAAATGAAAGCCTTGTAAACCCTCAGGAGCTTCAGCTTAAAATGTTCAGCCAAAGAACAAAATTGATCAGGCCTTTGCCATAGAGGCACCTAAGGTTGCAAGAGCTTAGGCTGGAAAAATTAGCAACAAATCTAATTTTAAAACATAACTTCACTGACAGAGTTTTATGCAAATTGTGTTTAATATTTAAATTAATTACATTTTTTTTCTTTTCTAATCAAGTAATTCATAGTTGAAATTTGATTGTTTTCTCTGTTGTTTATCTTAATGGGTCTTATTTACTCAAAAATTAACTTATTAATTCAAAATGGCTTGTTATATTTACTTCAGAAAAAATGGGTCGTTGACATTTTGATTAGCAGTAGAAAAATACAACAAGAATATAAAAACATATTCAGAGTAACTTTAGACAAAAACATTATCACCATCTTCAGCAGCATGTTGTATAAGATCCAGAGATAATTTCATTTCCTCCTGTGCTGTGCCTAAAACAAGATCATGGCCTTCTCTGGAGACCATTGAATCCACAGAGCCCTCATGCCTCTATTCATCCCCAGCTCCACAACATTGGGGCATCTCCAAACTCAGACATGCAGCGTTATCCTTAGGGATCCACCACTATTAAGGTATTGTAACCAAATTAATGGAAGGTCACATTAGCTCCCAGGGTATATTACAGGTGTTCAGATATTCCCACAGGGAGTTGTTGCCTCTAGGAAGAAAAATAATGATGAAGAGGATAAAATGATAGATTGAGCATCCACAGTCCCATTACTATGCGGTTTAGTTCATTATCGCATTATACATTCCATGGACAAAATGGCAAGTAGGCCTCTTGAAGGGTTTGAACACCTGTCCACCTGTCTAACTTTTTGCTTTAGCATCTGTTAGATGATAAAGCAACTGGATATTCCTAAAGCATACAGAATACAGTCAAATGACTGGTGGCTGCTGTAATTTAGCCTTCTGTTGTAACTAGACATGATGATAGTGAAGGTGTTCAAATTCATGTTAGAGCCCAAATCACTGTTGCAGTCTCAAAGGGCTTTACAGGCCTACTAGTTTACAACAAAAGAGGACAATCCCTGACTTAACTCATAGTGGGCAAGAAAGGACTCCCCCAAAACTCCATATGCAATTACCTGAGCAGTCAATTTTAAACAGTTTTATTATGTCATCTGTCCATGCATTTTCAAGCTGCTTGGTCTACAGGGCCAGCAGTGCAGCCCAGGAAGACAACCCAGAGACATCCTTATCAAAAGCCCAAACAACCCTCAGTTGACCCCTCCAGATAAAGAAGAGCAGTGGCTCTACTTTGAGGTCCCTGATCACTGAGCTTTATTCTTTATTCGGATCCCCATTAGCTGCCACTAATGTGGCAGCTACTCTTCCTGGGGTGCACGATCAAACAAAACGTAACAAATCATATAACAAAACACATAATAAACATGTACAACACAAATGAAAGTCTTAACCATATTCAAAACAAGAAAATCAGATGAAGAAAAAGCACTACAACTCATCAAATTACGTTACATTATGATTCAGCAATTTGAATAAAATTTGGGTCATCCTAAAAGTATTTCTTCAATAGTTTTTTTAAAACTAGCCTTACTTGGTGCTACAACAATCATAGATGGTAATTTATTCCACATTGTGATGGCCCTATACATTACAGATCTACAAACTGCATCTGTTCTGGGTTTAAGTCTAACTATGCAACCCCTTGTAACCTGCCTGGTTACATGACCATGTTGGTCTCTTATATAATGTATTTGTGAGTACAGGCACATTGGTTGCTTACTATGGTAGATATTCCTAAAGAAACCTATTAAGTAGCATGCCAACCTTTCCTCAACTCAAAGCCATGAGAGACTGGAATGCATTCTTTCTATGCTCTGCCTCATACCCCTATAAACAGTGCAGTGCTAGCCTTGCAGCTTTATTTTGATCTAATTGAAGTTTTGACAGATCTTTTTTAGCTGCACTCGACCAGACAGCTGAGCAATAATCAAGGTGAGATAAAACTAGTGCATGTGTCACTAGCACTCTAGATGCAGGGGTAAGGAAAGTGGAACATCTTCTAGTGCATGATATTCCACTTCCCATTTTCTTAACAATATTTTCTATATGTTTCTCCCATGTTAGCTGCTCATCTAGTATGACTCCAAGCAATTTCACCTCTTGAACTTGTTCAATATCAGTGCTATTGAGTGATAGGCCCAGCTGATTTTCATTATTAGTAAGATGTTTGGCCCTGAACAAGATACTTTTGGTTTTTGCTACATTCGAAACTAGTCTGTTTTCACATATCCAGTTGAGTAGGATGAGGTTGAGTAGTTGCAGTTCAGATTGAAGTATGTCCCTTAGCTCTGTTATACTATTTGATGCATAATGTATAGTTGTATCATCTGCAAATAGAGTAGCGCTGCACTTATTTAAGACATAAGGCATGTCGTCGGTGAAAATTGAAAAGAGTAACGGCCCAAGGCAACTCCCCTGAGGCACACCACATTCTAAACCTTTAGAAATGGAAAAACTACCATTAAAAAACACAGACTCCAACCTATTAGATAAATAACTATTCATCCAATTGATTGCTGTTCGACTGAACCTATATGCAATTAATTTTGTTATAAGTAGGTTGTGATCTACAATGTCAAATGCTGCACTGAAGTCAAGTAATACAGTTCCCACCGTCATTTTGTTGTCTATATGAGATAGCCATTTATCAGTCATCTCAGTCAATGCTGTGCATGTAGAGTGTTTTGCCTTACAGCCATGCTGGAATTCAGAGCTTAATTCATTAATTGTAAAATAATGTAATACTTGTTCAAAAACTACTTTTTCCATTAGGTTGCTTAACATGGGGAGAATACTAACGGGTCTGCTATTGGCAGCTGAGAAACTCTCCCATTTATTTTTCAGAAGAGGTACAACCTTAGCAGCTTTGCATCCTATTATGAAAGATGAGGCCTACAACCTGTCAGAGAGACCTTGTTTCTGCTGCGTATAACCACATTCTCATCCTTTCAGTCACTACCCAAAGTGTGACTGAGTGGTAAACAGAGAAACACAAATGTTAATTGTCCAGTAGGAGATACAAGGAACTGTCCCAAAACAAGAGGGCCCTTTGGCGTCAAAGTACAGGAAACATATATTGGATGAAAAGTAACCCAAACACATACAATATAGACCAAAACGGCATACAGAAAAAGGGAACTATGCCAGCAGCTGAAGACATCAGCTCACTGGGTAAAAAGGCAATATCATCAATAGTTAAAGTTATAGGAAATTTAGAGTCTTCAGTTCACCTGATTGACAGACCTTTGGACTGTGAAAGGAAACTCTTTACTATTATTATTGTTGTTATTAGTATTAGTTGTTAGAGTTAACACTTTTCCTCCATAAAAAACAGGCCTGGCAATCCATCCACATGTTGTTTTTCTCTGTGTTTTTCTGTGCCAGACTGTCTCCCCCTCAGGACAGCTGTCTTGAACATCTTACAACCAACCTGACTAATTGTTCCTGAGAGAGTACTTCCTCTGACTCACTTTGACTAGTGAGCACATTCAGTCCAAGTGCAAATCCCAGTGTTGTTTTCATGGCACACACACACACACACACAAACAAACAAACACACACAAACACATACAACTACACTTATCTCCACCAGGAGATTATGTGTTTGGTCTGTGTGTTTGTGTGTATCTGCAGCTAATCTCTCAAACTAGTGGGCCTATCAGCCTAAAATGTTTTGTGCACAGTTATGACTGAATGATGAAGAACCTCAAAGGCATAAATTTGGGTCAAATTGGAGGTGTTGAAGTCAGCACCCTTCTGTGGAAGTCCAGGGCCATGCACCTCAAGAGTCTATTTTTTACAAAAAAGATTAGTAAATGGCAATTTCTCTTGAAATTGCCATTTTGCCAAATTGAAGGGGGGATTTACCCCAAAACACCCTGATCTATATATCCCCCTAACTAAAGAGGCAATTTAAATCGGTATTATTTTTAATTGTTGATATACTTGTCTTTTATGGGTCTTCTTTTTGTAATTATTACATCTATAGCATTACAGTTCTCCCCTTAAGTTTTTTTGGTCCAGTAGTATTTTAAGGAAAAGTGGGATGTTAGCAAATTGTTTACATTGTAAGGTAGTGTTTTGTTTTTTGGTATGTAACCTTTGTCACAATCTGCTCCTCAGTCCCTCTCTGCGGCCACACTCGCTCATCCCCAGCCCTCTGTATCACTCTCTGTCTCTGTCTCCAGCCACTGCTCACTTCTCCCAGGCCATGTCCTTTATTCCAACTTCCCAGACCTGCCATTTGTTACGGTTTCCAGGTTGAATGACATGTTTCCTCAAAACGGCGTGGAGCGGGCTTTGAGGCACATTTTCTCTCATTTGATGGGTACCTAGTGGTGTGCAAATAAAAATTTGAATAGTGGTGTGCTAATAAAATTCAGATATATTACAGATACATGTGAACATTTCTAAAAAATCTATTTGTATCAATCTTATGCAATGTATTTTTGCATAAGAAGTATCAGTTGAATCAAGAAAACAGTACATAACCTTTTCATAAATATTTAAAACAAACTGATACTTGATAGTGGACTCATACCGTTACGTTAGAGACAGATAGAGATAGAGTGAACTTTATTGTTCACAAAAGGAAATTTGTCTTGGGCACAGTGAAGATGTAAGTCTGTGAAGACGTAAAAAGACATAAAAGACATAAAAACATCACAAAAACATAAGAAGCATGTGACACACTGCAAGGCAGTTGTTTCACATAAAAAACATCTCAAAAACATATACTATATATCTGACATTGTCAACACATCTTAGAAAGAAACTGTAAGAATTAAACTCCAAAAGTGCTAAGTGCTGAGGTACCTGTGTATTTATTGCACATTGCTCTGTTGCACTAAGATTTAGCATTAGCATTCAGCAGCTTGATGGAGGCACTTTGTCTTGGGCACTTGATTTGCACTTTGGCACATGTAGTCTTCTTCCTGATGGCTGAGGTTCGTATTCAGAGAAGAGGGGATGTTGAGAGTCTGCGATGATCTTTATTGCCTGTTTCATGACTGCCTGCTCATACAGGCTCTGTATCGGCTCATAGTCTTTCTTCCCTATTACGTTCATAGCCATTTTGTGCATGCTGATAGGCCTGCTTTTCAGTTGCACTGTTAGGTTGCCAAACCATGCTGTGATTCCATATCTAATGCTCTCTAGGATTGCCCGGTAGAACATCAGCATGATCTGGCTGCTCACTCCATACAGCCTCAATCGCCTAATAAAGTCTCTGCTGCAGTCTGTTGCACAGGTTATCAGTGTGTGTTTTCCAGCAAAGGAGGTTGTCTATGTGGACACCTAAATATTTAAATGAGGACACCTGAATGATGTGATCATGTCTGATTTTTGATGACCACTGGCTCATGGTCAATCACTTGCCTCGGGTCAAAGACCATCTCCTGTGTTTTGGTGACATTTAGAATGAGATGGTTGATGTCACACCATTTGATGAAGATGTCTGTCTCATCATGGTACACAGAAGGGTCCACGTCCTTGTGGAGAAGGTTCAAAATCACAGTATCATCGGCAAATTTTATAATATAATTATTTTGGTGTACTTTCCTACAGTCATTGATATACAATGTGTAGAGTATAGGTGATACCACACAACCTTGTGGTACCCCTGTATTGCTGTGTTTGGTGTCTTACAGTGTCCCATTGACTTTCACTTGCTGTGTCCTCTTAGTTAAAAAATAGTAAATCCATCTAATCAGAGCAGTGTTAACATTCATTTCCTTCAGCTAAAATATGTTAAAAAATACGTAACCTTGTTTGATAAATATCATTTGGCTCACACTTTTGTAAGTTGAACGTGGACTCACAATTTGTAACTTGTTAGCCATTCAGAAAGTTGCAAACACCCACACCCCACCCAACCATAAAAGTCAACAGGTAGGTGTGATCTCACTTTTTGGTGAACATCAAGTGAAGAGGTTTACTAATGCTAAGCTATGTTATCTTATAAATGAAGACCAGGTGTTTAGCTTAACATGGATACATGTATGTATCATAGTTTGTATTGCATTGCTGCTGACTAGAAATGGATGAGGTGATTCGGTAAAGATGTTTATTCTGCAAATAATTATTGTATCATCACTTGTGACTTTAACAAAGCCAGTGTTTTTTAGTCATTTCTTGAAGCAATGAATGGTTTAATCCAACAATTCTTCTGTTTATCTTTAGCATGGAGTTGAAGAATTACACACGTGTGTCAGAGTTTGTTATTGTGGGCTTCCCCAGTCTCCAGCCTGAGTATTTTCAATGGGTGGCCTGGTTCTTCTTCTTCCTCTATGTGACCACAGTTGTAGGCAACTTTGTGCTGGTGGTGGTGTTTGCTGTGGAGCGCAGCCTCCAGAAGCCCATGTATATCATCATGGTCAGCCTGGCTCTCTCAGACATCGGTAAAGGGATGAAATGATGAAATTTGCAGTATGACAGAAAGTGTGATGCTTTGCCCTTGTGTGGCACCATCTAACCCTGCAGTTTCACCATCTTATATTTATTTGTTGACCTGTTTTCTTTTGTCGTCTTTTCCCCTTTGTATGCACTTTTTCTTCCATCAGCAAACTATTTCTGATTTAATACTGCAATTTCATTTCCAATTCAGGCTTCTGCACAGTGGCCCTACCCAAAATTATTGCTCGGTACTGGTGGGATGCAAAAACTCTGTCTTACTATGCCTGCCTTATACAAAAGCAGCTGATCCACTACTTTGGTACTTTGAACTCCCTCATCATGATGACAATGGCGATGGACCGCTACCTGGCAATCTGTTTCCCTCTCAGGTGACACGGAGGCATTGTGTGTGTTTTTCCTTTGATGGACAATACCACTCAATCTCAGAATTAACATGTTATTTCAAAGTGAATGTAATACATCACATCGTAAACGGATTTTGCAACAAATTTCTTTACAAATGAGGAACAAGACCTTGAATTTGTGGGTTAGGGTTAGGGTTATTTAGGCTAATTTAATTTCTAATAGCATCCAAAAGAGCTTTGTGGTTTTAGGACCTCTGAGCCAGAACATTTCCACTAACCCCCCTAAATAAGCCTGGAGACTATCAAACTAATGTTTTCAATATTTTCAAATAATTCTTACAAAAATGTTAACATACAAACCAGTGTTAGTCAAAGAAAATGCGTTGTCCAACGGCAAAGAAAAGATGGTAAAATTCCAAAATCAGTGATATTCCTTTTTAACCAATATTATTCAATATTATGATATTGAGTTATAACCTCTTTTGCACAATCCACATAAAAATTGTATTACATTCCTGGTCCTGTGAGTTGATTAAAAATCCTTCCTTAACACACATACTTTTCTTTATCTACAGTATATTGCCCCCTTTGTGATTGGTAGATATTTAATAAGGGAAATATATATTCAGGAAGGGATAATGGCTTTTATATTGATCTCATCTTTTGTGTCCTTAATATTTTATATGTTCAGTGTATAATAATTTGAGCTCTGAGCCCTGAGAAAAGAACCCTAACCTAATGATTGTTCTTTTTCAGGTACACCAAAATAATGAGCAATCAGCTAATGAATGGCCTAACAGTGTTCTCCTGGGTGTCAGCCATGATTGCGCCTGGTATCACCACCTTCCAGTCATCCCAGCTGCCTTTCTGTGGTCCCAACCGGATCATCCAGTGCTACTGTGACACCATGTCTTTGAACAGGCTGGCCTGTGCCGATATTAGTCTCCAGACCAGGGTGTCCTTGATTGTGGCCCTGTTTGTTCTTCTGGTCCCCTTCTCCTTCATCATCTTCTCCTACATCAACATCATTGTGGCTGTAATTAAGATGAACAATGCACAGGTGAGAGAAAAGGGCGGCACTGAAGGCCTCATAATGTTTAAGATATTTTTTAAAAAGAAGGTGTTTATTTTATGTGTCAAAACTGCCAAAGTAATTTGTTTTATTAAATTAATGTTGAATGCCACTTTTATCCTTAATTAACCATGCAAGAGGATGTATTCTTATATAATGCAAATAGCAGGTGGATAAAATACAAAAAATATAAATGTGAACAAGTATTTTCTTTTATTGCTGCAGTGCTCTCTCGTTTAAAGATTCTGTTGGTAACTTTTTTCTTCACAGTTTTGACAAAACAAAATTATACACAGTGGTTATGAACAAATCTAAATGCACTGTGAAAAAAAATCTGGTCTTTCTCTCTTCTCCTCCACTGTCTTCATACAGACTCGGTGGAAGGCCTTCTCCACCTGCAGCTGCCAGCTGTCAATCATCTCTCTGTACTATATCCCACGATGCACCGTTTACTGCATCAACGCCATCAAGTTCTCATTCATCAGCACTGACATACGCATTAGCCTCATCCTCTTCTACAGTTTGCTTCCTCCCTTGCTCAACCCTTTTGTCTACTGCTTAAGGACCAAGATAATTCGTCAGACAGTAGCCAAATGGTTCAACAGGGGGCAGCTTGTGGGTCAAATCAAGCCTAAAGTCAGTGTCCTTGCTAGTTGAACAGGTTCACTAATGCAGAACAGTGAGGACTGTAGTGCTATGTTGCCTATGCATGGCATTATCCTGGATATACACCAAGCAAACAAGCACTGTAATATATATTTACCACACCCACCCATAATGATTACCTCTTAGGGCAATTACAGTCCAAATAACACTTGATAGTCTTGATAGTCCATATCAACTTAGTGATGTCAATATATCAATCATACACCATCACAGAAGTTTTTTCTTTTGTGGTATCTCAGCTAGAAAGACTCATATCTGACAGTGTTAGAGAGACTATCTGTGGCATTAACAATGGTGTGTTTTCCCTAGACTTTCATATTTATGGGTATGCTATGTATGCTATATGGAACTGTGAAATGTTTATTGTGAAATAACATTTTTAGTTAATATCAAATAATATATAATATAATAAAATAAATCAAATATCAAATTCAAATGCACATCATGAATGTTATCTTAAAAAGGAAAAATTCACCCTTACACTATTGTATCAATCTGTGATTTTCAATGCACTGAAGTGTTGTAACTTAGTTTTTTTTTTTATTTTATTGTAACTGCTTTCCCTCAACCTGCTTCATCTACTTCTACTTCAGTGATTTTCCATAAATTTCCCAGATGACATCGATACGACTCAAGGAGTGGGTATGATCTTGTTGGTTAAAGGGTTAGCTGTTTTATGAACACTGCATCACTTTGGTGAACCATACCCAAAACACAGCATATCTTGCTGCATTGCATTCTGGTCTACTTATAGGCTGATGTCAGTGTAGAAACGGGTATCTCTTTCTCTTCTTATTTCTCCTCCTGTATAATTGTTAAATGTTGATGCAAAATAATATGACTTTAAAGAAGCCCTTGCTCTTGATTGAGGGACTAACAACACAACCTGATATTTACCTCTGATGTTTTACATAGCTGAAAATTATACTGCAATCAAGCTCCACTGTAGCTGCACAAGCAATATCTGGATGTGACATCAAATCATCTACAGTTACCTGTGGCCACACAACAACAAAACAGACCTAGAAATGCAAGGAGAATTGTACTTAGTTCTATTTTAGTGTTTTGTTTTGTTTTGTTTTGTTTTAAAGTCAGCTCTCTATCAAAGTGCACCTATGCAAGCCTTTAATATCATTTAACAAACCTATAACATACTGTAATGGTTTAAACAAAACCTTAAATCTTAACTTGTCACTACACACCTTTTTTTAAAACTTGCACTATGTGATTTCGGGAATTATTAACAATCCTGAAACTAATATGTGCTTTGTGGAGACTTTTTCAGACTTAATAAATAAAACTCATGCCAGCCAGGTTGTGTTCAGCCCTTTCTCCTCCGCAATTTTGTTGCCAGAATTCACTCCTTTCCCTACTGTTTAAAAAAGTGCTCGCCCCTCCCATTCCTGAAAATTCACAATTATGAAATCCACGAATAGAGTTCAACAGCCAAGGCAAATTGTGACACCAAGCTGAAAACGCCACTTTCTGAGTCAGAAAGAGAGCATAACAAGAAACAAAACAAAATGCACCACGTTTGGTTTATCTTAACTGTTAGCCTCCAAGTACAAAACTTAGCAAAGTTTGTCCTTGGCTAGCCTCAGTGCTGCTGTGATGGAGGAAAGGAAAGAGGAGAGGTCTTGTGAAGAGTTCGTATAGTTCATCTCACATAAGCTCCTGTATGTTGGGGGCCGTATTTTCATGCCAGCAGTAACCCATTGTTAGGCGCTAACCAAGCTTACTGCTCGGAAATTTAAACTAGTTTTAGGGCATTTTTGCTGCCTCACATCTTGTCTCTGTCTGAGTAAGTCGGAAAAAGGGTATTTTGCCCAAAACGCTGGAGTATTCCCTTGAAGCCAGAGTTGTTAAGGGATTGCTTTGCTAAAATAGCAGCCATGCCAAAGTTATTAGCCAAAAATGAAACACTGAGGTGAAGAAAGGGCTTATGAGTTACAACTGACTTATTGGGCAGTTAATTGTGGCACAATGTTTATGTGATTCCCAAGATGGGAATTTTTTGCAAACAGTACACTGACATTGTGTTCATCGGAAGTGAAGGATTAACATTCTTATTACATTATCTTACAGCTCGCTATGATGCAGGTTATGAACAACCTAAGCTAGCTAACCTAAGAATCGCTCTTCACATGCCTCCACTGGGACAGAGTTGTATCAACATACTTTGTACCTCCTGCTTGTCATGAAATCTTTATAAAATGAGGCTCTGAGCTCCTGCCCTGTGTTGCCACAGTCCAGGGTATGAGGTGGAGTACTGATGTGGGTCTCAATCACTCCTCAGCTCATCATGTTTGCGGACACAGTTTCATTCAATAATGCTCTACCCTGTATGCAGTAAGTTGTAATTTCATCTGCCAAATTCTGCTCTCAGCATGTTTCAGGTGAATGAGAACTACACACGAGTGTCAGAGTTTGTTATTGTGGGGTTTCCCGGTCTGCAGCCTGAGCATTTTCACCTGGTGGCCTGGTTCTTCTTCTTCCTCTATGTGACCACAGTTGTAGGCAACTTTCTGCTGGTGGTGGTTTTCACTCTGGAGCGCAGTGTCCAGAAGCCCATGTACATCATCATGGTCAGCCTGGCCCTTGCAGACATTGGTAAGGGTGATGTCTTTTACATAGTCTACCATGCTTCTTCTACTCTCAATACATTCTGTGTATTAAGTGCACCATCATATAAAGCAGTTGGACAGATATCTACCGATCCAGTGACTGTACAGTTTAACGTTAGAACAATGGTTAACCTGACTTAGCATCATGGTATGGTTGTCAGTACCTGGCACACTGGTTTCAGGATCCTAGAAACAAGTGCCATACTGACCTTTCAGTAGTTTATAGAGTCCAGTCAAGTGTCTAGAGTTTAACAGGAAACTTGAGGTAGCAAAGAAAACATTTATTCAGTTGCATCCCATCTTGTTTGTGATTGTTTGTGAGAAAAGTCAAGGAAAGTTGGGTCAGGATGAACGAAACAATGTTGTAAACGTGTTGACATTCCTGTGGAACCTTTTTCAGCAAAAGGATTTATGCCTGACGTGATGAATTAAGGCATGTTTGAGGGCAAAAAGAAGTTTGTTTGATCGTGTTCAAGACCACACCTTTATTGTCAAGTATATACAGTATGAATATGTCTGACCTTTGTTTCAAATGAATATTTTTCTTGTGACTCCAATTTACATCTTTGGAAATTGCTGTTCTGCCACTCAAATCAATCTCATGACACTGCAATTATGTGGCTTTTTTTACCTTAAATTGACAATAGACAATATGGACATAAAAGAAAAGTCTTTCTGTCTCTTTCCTTTTGTTCTTATTTTCACTTTCTCTCTCTTAGGTTTTGCCACAGTGGTCTTGCCTAAACTAATTGCTCGCTACTGGTGGAATGATGGGGCTCTTGGCTTCCACACCTGCCTGTTCCAAGAGCAAATGATTCACTATTTTGGCTCCTTGAGTTCCCTTATTTTAATGACCATGGCCTTGGACCGCTATCTGGCTATCTGTTTCCCTTTCAGGTGACATTTCATAAAGATCCATACTCTTTTATTATACATTTTATAACATCCAAAGCAGTTCTAGCTCTAAGCCCTGCAGTAAAAGGTCTAAAAAGAAGCCATTTCTTTTTTCCTCCATTTTCCTCTCCATTCTTCTTTCTACCTCTCTCTCTCTGCCACCCCTCCTCTTCAGATACCCGATGTTGATGACAAACCGCATTATGACAGGCCTCACACTCTTCTGCTGGGTGGTGGCTCACATCTTTGCTGGCATTAGCACCGTCAACTTTACCATGATGCCGTTTTGTGGACCCAACCGGATCGTCCACGCCTTCTGTGACACCATGTCCCTCACACCCCTCGTCTGTGGGGACTCCACCCGGCAGTTCAGCGCAGCCTTTGCTGGGGCAATGTTTGTTCTCTATGTTCCTTTATCGTTCATCATCTTCTCTTACATCTGCATCATCGTCTCTGTGTTACGCATGACCAGTCGACAGGTCAGGTTCATCTCTGTTTACCCTCTGAATTTGGTGTATTTTTATGGAGATTGTCCTCATGTCCTTTGTCTGTGTTTTAATAAGGTACCTTTATCATTTTGATTAGAAATTCATAAGTTATATACAAATGAAGCCACCGTAATTTATATGATGACGTTATAACCTATATGCACTGATGTTTTTGCCAAAAATCAGTGCATTTCATCTCTCAATTCACTAAATCCTCAATCTGTCCCCAAGGGAACACACATGGATAAGATTATCTGCATCTTGTCTTTCTCACAGACGCATTTTGTTGTAAAAGTTGAAAGTAAATGTTTTTTTTTCATGGGATGTTGTTCATTATTGTGTTCCTTCTAACACCAAGCCACTGTTCTCCTCAGGGCAGAGTGAAGACCTTCTCTACCTGTGCCACTCAGGGATGCATCATTTCTATCTACTACATACCACGTTTCTTTGTTTACTCTACACCTTACTTTCCCAATCTTACAATGACCCCTGACAAACGAATAGCCACCACTCTGTTCTACAGTCTTTTCCCCCCACTCATTAACCCCTTCATTTACTGTCTGAGAACCGAGGAGATCAGGCAGATACTGAGACGCTGGATCCAGAGAGGGAGGGACATAACTCTTACCAAGCCTGCTGTAGTTGCCACTGTTACCAAGTGACATACATTATCTATCTTCACTGAATGGGTTGGATGGGGACATGATACATACTGTATATTCTTGCATAATGGATTAAAAATGAATTGGTGCCTTATTTAATTCTGGGGAAATTTGTTTATTATATAGCTATTGGCAGGGCAGTTCTAATTTTGTGTTGCTATTATCTGCCCAAGTCCCAGTAAGGTAGTCTGAATAAATACTCATATATTAAAATCATGGTGTCATTTTATTATTATTATTATTATTATTATTATTGTTATTATTATTATTATTATTTATTAATGTCTTGATGATATAAAATATCAGTTATTTTTTATTTTAAACTCAAACAGGTTCTATATACTTGGAAAATTTAGATCTAAATATTGCTTAATATTGGTAATTTAAGAATTGACAGTGTCATTCTGCTGAAGGGCAAGTCACATTCAGCTCGTAAAAATAAAAAATTAAAGAATTTATCTCATAAATTAATATATTCTAGATTTTCTGAACATTTGGATAACTCCGAGAGTTTTTGCTTTTCTAAATATATGGCTATCTTAGATTTATATTTTGAAGGTGGGACACATCTAAAGAAATACTGGATAAAAATGTGCTGCTAGTTATGTTGGTGGAAAAGTAGGCTATTTGTATCACCATAAACAAAAGTCGGTATCTTTTTTCTTGTTCTTGATATTTTGTGCTAACAACCAAGAAAAGGTTTACGTTCTTACAATTACAATTACAATTAGGATTTAGCAGATGCTTTTATCCAAAGCGATATACACGAGATTTTATTACAACAAAAGCAAGGTACTAGTCGGATACAACAATGAGAGTAAGTGCTGCAAAGCTAAGCTCTGGTCCAGCAGCATAGCTGCTGTGAGGCAGTGCGACTCTTTCTATTACTTTCTTTAAGTTCTTTAAGTTAATGTTCAAATGCAAATTGAAAGAACAATGAAATAAGTCAATAGATTTCACATAAATCACCTGGTAACTTGGGATTGAGCTCCCTGAGGTTCTCAGGCTCTTCAGCACATCTTGAAGGGTTATCATTGGCTGAGCCTTAAAAATAGTGTGCAAAATGTCATCAATTCTAAAGCAAATAGCCAAAGCAGAGAAGAGAAGCTAAAATAGGGACTGTGTGGTTCTCTGATTAGTTTAGTCTTCATTAACCTGACAGCACAATGTCTTATCTTGTGCCATGGCAAAAGTGTGATTGCTGTGAATGAAAGCTATCAGGAGTCTCTCACTGTTTAAAGACACAACCACCTCACTGTTCAACAAGCTGTACACCAGTGACAACAACTGTGAGGCCAACATTTGCATCCCTGCCAAGAAATGCATCCACCCCATAAATTTGTAAGATAAATGTACATATTTAGTTGTGTTTCACACCAAGCAAGAGGAAAACACCTTAGTTGGCCTGACCAAGGACAACAATAAGTAAATCTATTACAGAGAAGTGGCCAGCCTGGTTGCTTGGGCCAAAAACAACACTGAATATTTAACAGTCTCAACGTGGTGGGCCTGAGAATTTACCATAGTTTTTCTACAGTTGTCTCCATACCACCTACCACCACAACAGCTTCCTTCCAAAAGTAGTCACCCTATTGATTCAGCCACTCATGTGGGTCAGCAGGACCGTTTAATTTGACAACTGTGGCACAATGTTGATGTGATTCTGAACATGGGGTCTTTTCTGAAGACAGTACATTGGCATTGTGTCCATTATTCATTAAGTGTTACGGAAATAATGGGTGTTCGGTTAATTCTTAAATGTACAATCACAGAATAAGAGTGTTGCATTCGAGCATAAAACATTACATCTTCCAATAACAGACCTGTTATGGAAAATTACTCAGACAACTTACTGCATGTGCCTCTACTGGGACAAAGTTGTATCAACATGCTTTGCACCTCCTGCCTATTGTTAAATCTATAAAACTGAACAGCTGCTCTTTGTGTTGTCACAGTTCAGGGTGTGAGGTAAGTACTGATGTGAGTCTCAATCACTACTCAGCTTAATACACCTTCACAGACACAGTTTCACTCAACAATACACTATAACATATATGTAGTTTGTGTTTTCCTATACATCCCTATTTGCCTAATTCTGCTCTCAGCATGTTTCAGGTGGATGAGAACTACACACGAGTGTCAGAGTTTGTTATTGTGGGGTTTCCCAGTCTGCAGCCTGAGCATTTTCACCTGGTGGCCTGGTTCTTCTTCTTCCTCTATGTGACCACAGTCGTAGGCAACTTTCTGCTGGTGGTGGTTTTTGCTCTGGAGCGCAGCCTCCAGAAGCCCATGTACATCATCATGGTCAGCCTGGCTCTTGCAGACATTGGTAAGGGTGGCGTCTTTTACACAGTCTACCATGCTTCATGTACTGTCACTGTCCAGTGTCTTAGGTACAATAATGCATTCATTCAAATGGATTACCCTCACATTCACATGGCCATGGTTGTAAGTAACCTAAGTGACTTTGAGCATGCTGTGGTTGACAGTGACAGGAGCACTGCGTTCAGCATATCTGCTTACTGTCTCCTTTCTCTTGTTGTTTTCACTCTCTCTCCGAGGCATGGCCACAGTGATCCTGCCTAAACTAATTGCTCGCTACTGGTGGAATGATGGGGCTCTTGGCTTCCACACCTGCCTGTTTCAAGTGCAGATGATCCACTATTTTGGCGCCTTGAGTTCCCTTATCTCGATGACCATGGCTGTGGACCGCTATCTGGCTATCTGTTTCCCTCTCAGGTGCAATATCTGAAAGGAATACTCCAACATTTTGGGCAAAATACTCCTTTTTCAGCTTACCCAGACTGAGACAAGAAAATAAACCTTACAGCAACTCCAAAGCTGTCTTATTTACACAATACGTGATACATTGTGTAAATAAGACAGTTTTGAAGATGCTGTAAGGTTTATTTGTTCACTTTGACGGAGCTAGGCTAATGACTCCTGTAGACTTCAAGTCTTTATGCTAAGCTAACATGAAATGCTACCTGTAGGAACCAAAGCAGTGGACATACAGAGGTGAAAATGGTATTGAACATCTTGTCTCTGTCTGGCTAAGTCGGAAAAAGGGTATTTTGCACAAAATGTTGGAATATTCCTTTAAAGATTCATATTCATTTATTATACATTTTCTACCAATGAGAAGACTAAAAAAAAACTTTCCACCTGTCTTTCCCTGCCACACCTCCTCAGATACCCGATGTTGATGACAAACCAGATCATAACAGGTCTCATACTCCTCTGCTGGGTGGTGGCTCACATCTTCTCTGGCATTAGCACCGTCAACTTTAGCATGATGCCGTTCTGTGGATCCAACCAGATCATACATGCCTTCTGTGACACCATGTCTGTCATACCCCTCGTCTGTGCCGATCCCACCCGACAAATCAGAGATGCCTTTGCCTCAGCGATGACCGTTCTCTACGTTCCCTTGTCGTTCATCATCTTCTCTTACATCTGCATCATCATCTCTGTGCTGCGTATGGCCAGTGGACAGGTCAGGTTCACCCCTCTCTCCCCTCTTAATATTGTGTACTGTTACCTGTCCACATGTCCTTTTGCCTGTTTTTAAATCAGGTATATGATTATGAAGCCAGGATAATTTATATCATGAAGTTATAATCTATATGTACTGATGCTTTGCCAGTGTACACAAAAGGGCCTTCACCTGACTAAATCCTCAATTGTCCCAACATTACCAAGATTATCAGCATTATGTTTTATAAAGTTGAAAAGCATTTATGTCTTTTTATCATATGTTTTTTTCTTTATTGTGTTTCTTCTAACCCCAAGCCACTGTTCTCCTCAGGGCAGAGTGAAGACCTTCTCCACCTGTGCCACGCAAGGATGCATCATCTCTGTCTACTATGTACCACGTTTCATCGTCTTCTCTACACCTTACATTCCTAACCTGAAAATGACCCCTGATAAGCACATAGTCACCACTCTGTTCTACAGTCTGTTACCTCCACTCATTAACCCCTTCATTTACTGCCTCAGAACGAAGGAGATCAAGCAGATATTGAAATGCTGGGTCCAGAGACGGAGGAACATTACTCCTACCAAGCCTGCTGTAGTTGCCACCGTGACCAAGTGAAACACTTTATCTTGCTGTTATGATTATGAATAGGATAAAGTACATAATAGCATGGGAGTCTGCATGGGAGTACGTATTTTATAAACAAGAAGGTACTGTATGTAGGTCATATGGGCCAACCTGGTGCTCGTGTGGTACACTTAATTCTTCTTCTTCTCGGCATGTTACATAAAAATAATGATGGCTAACCGAAATGCTCAATAGATTTTATTTAGTGAGCAAAAAAGCAAAACCTTGTCTCTATGTGCACTAATAGTACCTTAAAATTCCAAAAATTGATAATTCATACTATAATTGCCTATGTTTGTCCTTTTGGGTCGATTCCTTTGTCCAATCTTTAAACAAACACTGTTCATAAAACAGTGTATTCCTGTGGTAGCCCCATGGTACCTGCTAAATTAACATCAGACTAATGAATCCTGCAGTAATCTAGGCTGCCACAAGTTCTGTGGTAAAATAAATGTGATGACAGAACTAAGGAGAACATGTTGCAGGCTGAGCTGCACAGGAGTCACTGATATTCATAACACCTTTGGCTTGAAGAGTCCCATTGCTTGTGTTATCCTTTTGCAGCAACACAAAGCTGCTGTGGTCCAACAGGGTGAAAGGGGTTTCCTCAGTAAATCAGGGCACATGTGGTGGGGGAGAAGTTATGCAGATACTGCCTGTCAAATTCAAACGATAAAGAGGGTAAATGTATTATCATTGCAGAAAAGAGAGCTAGAGGGCACTGTGGTTAGGTCATTTAAGGTGGATGCTGCCAAACAAAGCCAAAAAACAGAAACTACTTAGGTAATGAAACAAACAAACAAATTAAAAAAAATAAATAAATAAAATTGTTGGAACAGAACTAGACTGTATATCGTTTAATAGCTGTTCTTGGTTTCATTTTTTGTTTTACTAAACCCATGATGTTTGAACCTTAAAATACACTAAATATAGTTACTGCTGTTTGCCTGCCTGAGGCATTTTGCATCCCTAAAGTGTGATTGTATTTTTTTGAAGTAATTTGTTCAGTATAATGGTGATCAAATCACATAAATGTTAACTTATCTCACCAAGAGCTGCAGTTACAAATTGGTAGGAAAAGCAACATTATTAGGAGATGGGAAGCATAGATATTTGGAGAAATGTTTGCCCTTCACATTAGGGTTATATACATTTCTATTCTTCTTGTTTCATTCAGAGATAGATTGTTTTCTCATTTGTAAGAGAAATAATTGTAAGATGTGATAAAGGAACAATAGAAACCTTCATGCATAACCTATCTATCTTACTCTCTTCAAATAGGGAATCAAGATTAATTCTATGGAAGCTGAGTCTAAGTATCTCGAATAATCCCAAAGGAAAAGGATGAAGGACAATGAAACACAAACGCATTTGAAATTCAACGATCAGGCTGAAGTGCTTTGGGACGCCCTTGAAGCTGCGATGAATAGGAACATTATGACAAAGACTGCTTAACAAAAGCTTAGAGTGGAGAAATAGAGTAATCTGCAGTTACAATTGAGGCAACCATAGGAGGATCACAAAGTATAAACTAGATTCAAATATTAAAGAAGAACTTAGTGAATCAGTCATAAGGGGATTGAAATATAGTAAATTTATCTAAGTGGCCCCTGCATCAGTCGTTCCCCCCCATCTGATAAATGCTTATGAATAGGCTTTGGAAAATGCAAGATACACAATATATGGAAGGAATCATTAGAAAAAGAGATAAATTATAATTTGATCATTTTAGATCTAATGGGGTTTGAGATGTAGATTGTAAGCGGTTTACACTTATACCGATAGAAATATCATTGCCATTATGATGAATTTTCCTTTGCTTTTAGTGCCTTACCAAATACATTTGTAGCACTGGTGGTTATATTGTTGCTATGCAGCTATTTTGCCAGAAGATGGCAGCATCTACAAACATAATTTTCACAAGCTCCACTGCTATCTGTTGTACCACATGGACCACACACTGGGAAGAGCTGCCCATGGTTTGCTGTATAGCTGTTAGCAAGTGCTATCCAAAGGTGAACAATAATCCTTAATCACATACAATCCACCCAAACACTTCCATAGAAAAGTTAAGTGTGACATAACACCATTTTAGGAAAAGGGAATTCCCATGATACTCACATACAAATTCACTGTACACCAGGCTGATGAAACAAGCTGTGCCAGCTAAGAAATCATATCAGTTTTGTTAAATTTTTTTTTTTTTTTTTTTTTTTTTTTACAAAACTTAAAGCACTTTTTTCAATGAGTGGGCAATGTGAAATCAGTCTCCACATTCTTCTTCTGTTTGTTTGGATCCACCAAACCTTACATTTGATGATTTCTGCCATTGCTCTATTCTGCATTCTACATCATCTATTTTATTGATATTTAAAGACAAAGTCTGGCCTCACGTTTACTGTCATCTGTGCAGAATATCTCAAGAGACAAGGTGTACACATGTCTGCTTTGGAAATAGTAATCTGTCTGTGTTAAAAGACTATTCTGTTATTCATTCATGGCTAGGCAGCAGCAAGAGTGAGCGGTTTAATGTCTCTCTCTCTCTCTCTCTCACACACACACACACACACACACACACACACACACACTGTGCTGTCCTGGGACTTGAGTGGTACTATAACAAACCATGCTCCACTCTGTCTGCTCTCAGGCCTGGTGTGTGTGTGTGTGTGTGTGTGTGTGTGTGTGTAAAACAAGGAGAATAGTTGTATTCATGACGAATAACTGGCCCACACTACAGTTACTGTGTGAACGCAGTCAGACTGGGCAGGGACAAGAAAACGGGGGGGTGGAGAAGAAGAGGAACCAAAGAGAATTTCATTGAAGGCAACTGAAAGCTACAAATCAAGTCTCCATTCCAGTCATCATCCTTTAATACAATGATTCATTATTCAGCAAATCAGAAGAACTCCTTTCTCATTCTGTAGCTCTCTCAAAAACAGTTTAACGCATGCAGTGACTCGTTTGAAACTGCCCACACATTAATTTGACATCTCTTGCCTTGTTTTGTGTTTCGCTGGGGAAGTTGAGAGGCGCAGCGCTGTTGCAAAACTGAAAACAGACCACATGCTACTACAGGCAGGATGTGTTATATTCTTCGTCACGTCTTCTTGCTGCACTTTTTTTTTGAAGTCTACAGATTGTTCTGCAAACTGGACAGACGGTTACAGAACATAACATTACTGTCACAGAAAAAAAAACAGTCTAACTGCACGTTTTGTGCTGTTCTCACTTGAATTTGGTTTAAAAAAATAGTTTTTTATATATTGCACAATGTCACACACTTATTGTGTATCTGCTGGCTGCAGGAACTCACTAACGCTGGATCACACTTACAGTGAGTGAAATATTCAAACCCAGGATAGCTCTGTTTTAAGGCGGCACCGTCACATCAAATAGACAATATCTACATGTCTTGTGTAACATTTTATACACATTTCCCTGTAATTCAGCAGAGTATATTTGGTATCTTTGGAAACCTTGAGATCTCCACTAGAACCTAAAATAAAGTTCAGCTGCACAGCGATGACGAACCCACCCGTGGGAGTGGCAGAGTTGAAGGGGTTAAAGTGTATTTACATGTTCAATGTTTAGTGAGTTGACTGACTGGAATATAACATCTTTTCCTCAGCTAAGCACTTTATGCCTGACAATAAAAATAATGACTACAAGACTAAACTAAAGCCGTGCACATTTTCTACAATAAATGACCACAAAGCCCATGCACTTCAATAATCTTTATTTAGTTTACAGATGTATTCCATTTGAAGTTTGTAAGGGGAAAGGGGAGCATTAGTGCTATTTACAGTTGGTTTGAAAACGTTTATCTCTGTACAGATTTGAACCCTGATCAATATAAACAATATTTTTAAGACCTAGTGCTGTTACAAAGCGATTCTTTAAAGCAAAAAACCACAAAGAAAAAGGATTACATTAAATTACGAACTGAAAAAAATAAAATAAAAATAAAAGCACAGAAGAGAGAAAATAAAAATACAGTCTGTCAATTATTAGGGAGGTTTTGCTGCTGTTAAGTACAAGACATTGTCAGCAAGTGACAGTGTGAACTGGCTAGAAGCTAACCGTATACACAATCATAGACTAAACACCAATATACTGTATATCAACAAGATCTAGAGTCATCATGTTCTATATAAGATTCATATTAAATATATTCTACACATGTTACCTTAGTTTGGAACATTATTCCCATTGGAAAAATATAAAATAAAATAATAAACTTTTTTTTTTTATACATTTTTTTAATCCGATGAAGGAGCACATGCTTCGGTTGTGCAAAATGGACTTATTAACGCAGAGAGAGAGAGAGATAAGAAGAGGAATTAAGGAGAGAGGAAGGAGCAAATTAAGAAAAATAAGAAACATTTCATTCCAAGTTCATTTCCCTGCTTTGATAGCAATAGTCAGTGAGATCCTTCACAACACTGTGTTAAGAAAAAGAGCACAACGAGCCTCTCCTTTTCTCCTAGGGGGGGCAGTTCAGGAAATCGAGAGACGGAGGAGGCGGGGATTTTATTCGTCACAACACTGGTTGGTCAGTAAAATGCGCGGACTGTCAAAACACAGTCACAAATGTCGTGGACAAACAAATAACCAAATCGACGCCGACACTGGCTGTTTGTGCATTTGTTTGTTTGTTTGTTAGGCCTTGGCCAGACCGCTATGAATGAGGGTCTGTTCGATCTCTGCAACACTCTCCCAGCAAACAGGAATCATTACTCTATTGTGCACTTTAAGGGCACGTGCAGAGGAGGGCAGTAAAAACACAGGTGTGTGCATGTGTGTGTGTGTGTGTGTGTGTGTGTGTGTGTGTGTGCATGTATTGGTTTGAGTTCTCTGATCAGGCACATCTAAGCTTCATCTGCTGCGCCAAAGGAGATCACACAAGCACATATGGTTGGATGCGTATACAGCGTGTCATAGTGTGAATGTGTGTGTGTGTGTGTGCGTGCGAATGTATGTGTGTGTTGGAAGAGCTGTTAGTGGTTAAAATTCTCTGCGGTCTATATAAGAGAACAAGGCCACACACACAAACTTGGGCACTGCATTACTATGACAACCAGCTAGAATGAGGAGCCGGCCAGAAACCGTGCCGAACTGTCAGTACTGCAGACTGGCTGGGGTTGGCGAGACGAGATGTGTGTGTGTGTGTGTGTGTGTGTGTGCGAGAGAGAGAGAGAGAGAAAGAGAGAGAGAGAGAGAGTATGGCAGAAGGCT
The DNA here is from genome assembly GCA_900302535.1 of Neoniphon sammara. Lineage (NCBI taxonomy): Eukaryota > Metazoa > Chordata > Actinopteri > Holocentriformes > Holocentridae > Neoniphon > Neoniphon sammara. The sequence goes on from OMKZ01056191.1 coordinate 24,811, forward strand.
TTAAAAGGTGTGCATTAAAAAAAAACATGCAAAAC
>OMKZ01056204.1:4279-35402 GCA_900302535.1 Neoniphon sammara
CACACGCCTACGCACCAACACGCACATACCCCTATAAACGCAGCCAAAAATATACACTCAACCTAACCCACCCACTTGTTCACACACACACACACACACACACACACACACACACACACGTTCCCTGAGACTGTTCCATCTTGGTGTGCAGCCAGGGAGTGACCCAGGGAGAGGGTGCACCTGTTAGTGTTTACTGTTATCCACCGCAATATGTCAACAACCAGAGAATTTAGCACCACGCATCGCTGATTCCAACACATTGATCTTTCAATTTGAAACTACAAAATGTGGCATATGCAGTACTCATTAATAGCCCGGCTTGATAGCTTTCTACCAAGTTTTCCTGCTCAGTAGCTCTTCTCAGCACTCTAATCCCTCTTCACTTCGGGGCTTATCTCAAGTTGTCCACCACTAATATGAAGCACTCAGCTTACATGCTGCCAGACTGTGTATTCGCCTCCAGAACGCTAAACACACATCACAGTGGACATACTCTCTGGTCGAAGCTGACCTTAACTCACTCCTCTACTCTCCAGCCTATTTTTTCCAAACTACAGTTCAGTAAAAACAGAGATTTCTAATTAGAGCTCAACTGTTATATCAGCCTGATGATACTGACTCATCACACATACGTTGGTATTTGTAAGTGTTGGCAAATATACAAAAATGGTCATACATATTCCTGTAGAAAGATATATATATTGTGTGGATTGCAGATTTTGTTAAGAACTAGTTTATTGTTCAACCGCAAAATATCAAGTCCCCAGTATCATATCTTTATTGCAGCTGTTCATTACCAAATCTGAGGATTCCTTATTACAAATGTGAATTTTTGTATATACAAAATATTGACCACCCCTAAATCCCTGGACTTAAATTTTCTTCATGTCATGACTTTATTGAAATGCTGACTAGGTACATACCTGTTTGATGATAGACTTGAGTCTCGCCATAGCAATGACAGTCACCCACACGGACATGAGGGAGCCGAGGAAGTCGCAGAACTGCAGGACGTCATACTCCATGATGCAAAAGACGACGATGCCTGGCTGGTCGCATGCATGGTAGAACTGCCGGGAGAAAAGGAAAAACGGAGTAGTTAGTCCTAGACTTGGGCCAGCAAGAAGCAGGAAAACCCTACAAGTGCAATTTTCATGGTCTTCTTCTTACTTGAAATAAAAATTTACACTGTTATGTGTAGTAGTAGTTAAATGACCCTTGAAGAATTGAAACCTTTAAATATCTCGGTGTAAAATCTAAAAAATAAAACTTTGTTTACAGTGTTTCTGAAAATCTTTTGCTAAAACATGGCCTTTTCTAATGACAACAGGCCAAATAGGTGGTTAAATCTCTCCCATTCCGAATTTCTGTCAAGTAAACCCCAATGCATTGTGGGAATAAAACAGAAAATCCACTGCAGATTGAAAATTTGACATCAAATGAAAGCAAAACATGGTGGTTAATCTCCCTCCACCAAATTATATCTCTTTGAATATAATTAGACATTTATTTTCCTTTCCACAGTGGTATATTTGACACTTGAAATTATAATAAAAGCATCAGGTGCAGTTGTGACACTTCCTGCCCATTAGAATATTTCGCTCCATTAGTCAGTGCGAGCAAATTTTACTTTTTCCGTCTCATAAAATCTCAATAGTGGCAGATAAAGCAGTGACGTTGCTTCGCCATTGTTTGTGCTGGTATCAGACCCAAAAATATTTTATAGGTCAGCTCCAGTTTAGTATTCTGCAGAGGATAGACGACGCACAAGTCTGGTTGTGTGACAGTCACTCACCGTGGAGAAGAACATGGTGAAGATGTAGACAGAAGCCTCCAGAAGGTAGTGGCTTCGGATGGCGATGGCCACAGGTGGAACGAACATCAGGTTGCTGAGACAGAGGAGTAAAGTGGAGAGGAGCTGGAAGCTGTAGGAGTAGGCCTCCGAGTTGTCTGTGCACCCCCAGCCATCCCAGCCTGACACAAAAACAGATGCAGTATATTACTAGTTGGTTTGCATAGAACATCTGATCTACAATGCAAAAAAATCTCCATGTAAACAAGTCATTTGGTCTCATATTCAGTGCTAAAATCTTGTTTTTCTTCAAACAAGTGAAAAAATCTGCCAGTGCAATGAGACGATCCCACTTGTTTTCAATGCAATTTCACTTGTTTCAGGACAGGAGAACAAGTAAAGATATGTTGAAACAAGGCAGAATAAGGCGGATCAGCCCACTAGTGTCAAGAAAATGATTTAAGAACATTTTGGAAATAAGTGAGGTTATCTTATCCCACGGGCAGATTTTTTTCACTTGTTTTAGGAAAAGCAAGATTTTAACGCTTAAATGACTTGTTAACATGGAGTGTTTTTGCAGTGTAACAGGGCAGGGATGCTGACAGAAAAGGTTGAGTTTTTACACTTCTGATAGTTTGGGAAAAGATGGTCAAAGACATCTTCTTCTTCTTCCCCGAATCCTAGAGAAACTGTGAGAACACCTCCCCCAAGCTTTTGTCTAAACAGATGGTAACAAATCCTTGGAGAATCGTTCTGTTTCAGAAGTTTGAATTTATCTGTCAAAATGAATAAAGAGGGACGATAAACAGACATTCCTCTGTGGAAAAATAATCGAAAATAGGTATGTGTTAAGTCGTTTATCCTGCACAATGGAGCCGGTGTAAGCCCACTCCTATGTTAAAACACTCCTGCTCTTCCATTTGAATTGGATCCTTATCAAGTGGTGGATTGGATAAGACAGTGTGTATTAAATATTCGTTCCCAGTGGTGAGAGGAAAGTTTGCAGTTCGAGACAGGCCAAGGGCAAGTGCTGAATACAAAGCACCTGCCAGGAACCAGTCATACATAGGCACAGACAGCCAAACTTTAAGTATGACAATGAAATTAACTGAAGAGAAACCGGTTCTAATAAAAGAAGATCAAAGGCAGGGTTTTTTAAAAAGCCTCCGAGGACATGCTTTGTTTAGTATCATAAGCTCATCTTTTATTGAAAAGCTGTTCGTAATTAAGAGCGTGTTTTATTGTCTTATCAAAAAGGTTTATATTAGAAGATTAATAACGAGGCACTCTGACTCATTGGAGCAAGGCGCAGACAATTTAATCACAGTATCGCGAGTTCAAGTCTGGAAAATGACCTATGTCATCCCACCTTGCGCCCTCCCATCTTCCTGTCACTCTCCATGATATATTATCCAACAAATTAGAAAATCTTTGCTGCTGCAATGACCCAATTTCCTCACAGAAATCATTAAAGTTTCATCTTATCTGATAGGCAAAGAAATCTTTTGACTACAACTTCAAATCACTTACTAATTTTGATTAGTAATTCAAATTAGTAATTACTGATTAAAATTAGTAATTAAAAGCTATTAAGCATATACCATATTTAAGCAATTATTTCACCACTTATGTTGCCTAACTTGTGCTTTTGTTTAATCAGTAAATGGCTCCCACAACCATGCACCACAGTCATCGTTGTGTTTACAATGTAAAAATACAGCAAAAATAACTCAACAGAAAATCTAATTAGATAAGCTCCTAATCTGAATTTAGTTCATTTCAATCAACTTGGGTCTGTATTGCACATTTAAATTATGCACAAATTCAAATAAGCAGATCAAAAGAAATGAAAATAAATAAATAAATAAATAAATAAATAAATAACACTCAACAAGAAATCTTCCAGAATCTCAAGCAAATCTAGTTGCATTTTGTGTAGCACTTAGAAGGACTTAACAAGAAAATTGCAAGCCTGGAAAACGCATATATATATTTTTTTATTTTTAACCAAATTTTTTGTTGTTTTTTTATATTACTTGCTTATTTCACACATTAAGGAGGTGATATATGCAATGTCAAGCAGGTTTTGCATGACCCAACTTCATCTATTAATAGGCTAAACATATACACACTATAAATGAACATACGTTCATATTCACATAATGAGATCAAATGAAAACAAGATTGCACTTTGTGAATAATACAAAAACAGAATATGTACTCATAGGAAAAACCTGATATAGCTATATTAGCATATATTAGCATGCCTTAGCCAAACCCTCAGAGAAAAATTTAATCGTGATTTATTCTAAATAATCTTCAAACCTCTATTTAATCCTCCTATAATGCTAAAGCAAAATATTAAAATATTTGTTTTACCTGCTTTGCATTCACATGCAGCATAAAGGTAGTTGTTGGTGCGAAGAAGTTTGCATTGCCCATATGTCCCGCAGTCATTGATGCACGGAGTCAAGTATGAGCGCATATACACCTCCGCTGTAACATTGGTGCATGCCTCAAATCTAGGAAAGTCACAGACAGGCAGAACATTAGATGGAAATGAGGATGAGGAAGCGCTCTATTACTGGAGCATTTAAGTCCCTTTTTAACAGGGCAAAGGAAGAAATTGGCACAGCACTTTGCACACACACACACACACACACACACACACCCTCTCCACTTGCTGTCTCACTTCCAATTGGATTTCAACTGTCACATTCTGGACCCAAAGTAGAATTTTATTTATAAAGTGTTTTTCTTTTTCTTTTTTTGCCATGACATTATTATCATCACAGCACTGTGGGGATCAAGAAGTCAGTTCAGGTCAGTCAGATGCCACTTCACACTTCACTCCTCCATGCCTGTGCTTGATCAAAGTCCTACTGTGAAACTTCAACCCTCATTATGAATCTTCAGCCCCTGAGCTACAAAATTTCACAATCTTCTACCATATTTATTCTATCTTTAACGATTCATGTTTTGTTTTGTTTTATTATCGTAAATGCATTTCGGTTCGTACAACTTTTGGGAAACAATTCCCAACATTGTCTGATATTGTTTATGATGTTTGCTCTTTCACAGTGTAATTTGAAATTGTTTTTAGCGACCTAGCTAGCTTGCAAATCCACAAAAGCATCACAAGCCGGTACATGTTTGTTATTTGTTTATCTCTGATATTACCTGGAATATGAATGCAAACAAGACCTAGTGCATTTGGGCTACATGATCACTTATCTAATCGCTAACAGATGTGTTTTTCTTTGTGTTTCTCAGATCCCATTGGTTAATTGATGTAGCTGCTCGTTTTTTTTTTCAAGTTATATCAATCAATTCAATTTCAATCTGGAAGAGCACCTTGTATTTATCCCACCTCTTTTGTCGCTAGCCAGATTTGATTGATTTAGCATATGTACACGTGTGGAAATCAAACAGACAGAAATGTGAAATGTTTACCACATGTTGTAATACCTCAGCAATGCTCTCATGTGAGGATGAGCCCGAGTACCACACCATCTGTTATTCAGATTCAATTAAAACTCTCAAGTGGTTCGGAAAAATCTGTTTAATTTTATTCTGTTCACATTTTCTTCAGTTCTCTCAGCGTTACAGTTCAATCTGCTGAATACCTAATACTTGAGAACTCATCGCAAACTTTAATTTTGACAGCTTAAAGGAAAAAAATCCAGCCTCCAGACAGTCTTACGCTATTAAATATCATCAATTTATGATGCTCAGTCCATTGGTGTATACATTTTCCCTCAACCATTTCCACAATACATCTCCCACAATGGCTTCTGACAGCCTGCTGTGAGGGGGCGTGAACCAGTGACAGTGAGAAGAGAGTTTTTCCACTCAAGAAAAAGGGGAGTATCATATCCATTGCTCAAAAGACAACATATCTTGTGACTGCAGTGCATTCTGGTCTACTGAGGCTACTGTCAGTGGAGAAACTTGTCTTTCTGCCTTTTCGATGACGGATTTCTCCCTGTATGATGCTGCAAAATGAGTGAGTCTAGAAATGAAACTGTCTTTGATTCTGGAGACTGTTACATGCACCCCAGCTCCCTGCTTCTCTCCCTCTCTCTCTTGCTTTTTCCTCTTTGTCTATCTCTGTCTGTCTGTCTCTCTCTCTCTTCTTCTCTCTCTCTCTCTCGCCCAGCAGCTGATGGCAATTAGGGACAGTCACAGCCCCATAAGTAGGCCTGGAGTTCTCCTCACAGGGGACAGACACACACCACTGGCAGCGCTTTGTTTGTTGTTTCCTACTTTTTTTGTTTGTTAGTGTTCACAGTCTTCCTTTTCTTCCCTTTTCTTTTGGGGAAGGAGAATCCGGTAGTCCCATTTTTGCAGCTTTGTTTGCTAGTTTATTTTATTGATCTTGTTTTGGTTGTGTAAGCGGAGCCTTGGGTCTAACGGCCCACTGCGTCGCTGGCCCAGGAGCTTCTGCATCCTTTTGTTCTATCTGGCCGGACATCCTGACTCATTTACTTTTATTGGAGAGGTTTATCCTTGCTCTGTAAAAATGTATTTTCCATTTTCATTTACAGTTTGGGCCAGCCTGCTTTATATGTTTTTTTTTTTAAGTAAGCCGATGGTTTTGAGGTCCTAACAGGGAGTGACAACAAAGCTTGATGCTAACCAGTGATGTTTTAGATGGCTGAAACGATTTCTGCTGTCAAACTCCATTGTGCCTGTGCTGGAAATGCAGTATCTCAATGATGCCACGCAATCTATGTTTGGTCCTTTATCTGCGGGATAAAGAAAAGTGCACCACCAAACAACAAAATTGACCCACAAAACCCAAGGTACAGCACCAACAGCTGGCTTTTAACAGGTTTATATGTTTTAAGGTGGATTTGTTAAAATTCTCTGTGTCCCATCATAAATGTCCAAAAACTATTCTGTTAAAATTCCATAATCTTTTAATGTGGTAACATCTAAAATCTCCCTTCAAGATCCCCAAATCCAACCATAAAACCTCTATGACATATGTTAGGTGGGAAACAGAAGCGTGTTTATGAAGCCAATCCCAAATTAATCTACTGGGTGACAGATGGGGTAGGAAGTAAACTGAACGAGGGAGGCTGCACCACTTAAACTACGGGCGTTGTGCCTTGATGATTGCAGGGCTGAATTAATAATGTGGGTAAACCACCAGTAAGGTTTAAACAAACTAGTAATTGAATCTCACTGTCAGACAATGAAGACGACACCCTAATAATATAGATATCTCCTGATTTGACAAGTCTTGGTGTAACTGACAGCAAGCATTGTATAGAAAAGGCTTCGTGACCTTGAGAACGCGCCAAAGAACTGATAACGAGCTGTCAAATGTCAAAAATACATTGGTGTCAGTTCTTGTCCATTTCTGTCTGATTCGTTTTCTTTTTCCAGATATTTTAAAGTTTTCAAAGCCTCAAATCTATTTCATTTTGAGAACATAAAAACCTCCAACTCTTGCCAGCAAATATCTTTCGGATCTTGGATAACGTTTTGAGTTCTGGGGTGAAGCAATCCAAAGAAACAGAATATAAACAAGTCAGAAAACCTAATGACTACTGATGCAGATGCAGTGTTGCTACTGCTGTTCTCACCCATGGTTAGTGGCACAAAGGGAACGCAGGCTGAGGTACCAAGTGCCCGTTTGTGGGTAAGGAATCCTCAGTTTGGTGATATTGGAGGTGGCATTTACAGAAAGGAGGAAGCCGGCCACTGATTCTGGGAGACAGGAAAGAGAAGGGGGAGATGGAGGGACAGAGTTTTATTTTGGTAATGTCACAAAAAATGGTTATTAATACCATAAAACCAAGTGAAGCATCAGAAAAAGCATTTATTTTTAGTATTATTTCAATGGGCCTGCTGGTAAAATCCCTATTACACTCTGCATTGGGGTTACAAGTGTGTGTGGCTATATTTACTTACCTGATTCACATTTCACTGAAGAATTTTCACGTAGGAAAAGAGGCATCCCGTGGTTCAGGCAGCCAAACACTGTGACATTAGCTCCTTTTACTGTAGACTGCGGGGGAAAACACAAACAAACCACACAGGCATGATTCATCCATCCAGCCATCGTCCATTTGGTGACATCATGTCGGTATGCTGTTCAGGGTTTTCAGGTCTCATTTTGCTCTAGCTGTGAGAGAGTTAACTTCAAAACTAACAAATCAAGTGAAACTGCTTTCCTTCTGTTTGTCTGAGGTAGCTAAATGAAGATGTTGGCACTTCATCTCCCTAAAGCATGAATTATTAATTAACGAGGCTCATGCATAAGAAAACCTGGAGAATTATTCAAACATGTGGAACCGGCATATGCATATGCAAAATGTCTGATATCGCGCGGAGGTGAAATCAGGGTGGTACGGTTTAATCCAGTGTACCAGGAAAAGTAAAAACAGTGGGGGTATAAAAAGTGGTGGCAAGAAATACTGTTCACAAATCTGTGCTCTGAACAGCAACACGAGCTCAAGCACCAAGTTTGACTGTTCATATTTTTCAGAATTTTTCTTCGTTTACTCAGCATCCCTGTCTAAGTATTAAATGCTGACGAGGACTAGGTGCAGTACAGTTTTTAAAAAAAGTGAAATAGTATCCAACTAACCGATTAAACTTGAAAGAAAGCAAGCTGTCAATCAAAAACAGTGAAAATATATAGCTTGGCATAGCATCTATGTTCAATTACAATACATTACATTGTCCAGAGGGAGATTAAATTTACATGGTTGTGATAGAAATTATTCCTTTAAAGGGGCAATAAGTAAGACTGTTACCAACCCCATAGCACATAATGGCTATAATATATCTGCAGGGAGTTGATAGATTCATTGATTAATACCAGTGACTCAACAATTACTTAACCAGGTGCTGAAATTTCTGGCTTTCACAAATCACTTTTCGGCCTGTTTTGTAACAAACACTCCCGGCATTTCGAGACACTCCCATCATTTTTTCCGACCCTCAGATTTTATGGCTCAAAACAAATGGACTGAACATGCTGCTTTTCACTGCAGCCTTGACAGTTTTCCACCATTTTGAATTTTATGCAAGACATCCAATTGTTATGGCTGCTGCACAAAATTCTGTTGGCTGTGAAACACAAACACAAACATGACAGTGAAAACGCATAAACAGGAAGTGAGGCACAAGGCCTAAACACTGAATGCGTGGCCAGATTTTATGTTTGTAATAGGCCCATGAGTGTGTCAGACCTCATTTGGTCATACACTACAGCGCCACCATCAGGCCAACCTTGCAACAACACCTTCTATTTCCTCCCACAAAGCTGCGTCAATCTCTCACCAAATATCACATCACATATTTTAACTACCAACATTGTATCTGGATCACATAATTTTGATATTTGTAACAGCTCTGCAGTGATGCACAAAAACAAAAAAGTTGATGGCATCATAATAAAAAGCTGATGGCAACCTAATAAGGCTTTAAAATGTGTCAGACCACATTTGCTTGAGCTCAGAAGCTTTATTATGATGGCAAAAAAAATTTCAATGGCAATATGTCATGCACTATTTCACCTGCAGTTGCTTGGCTATTACCAAAATATTTTATTTTTGAGACGTAGCCCCTCTCCAAAATGATAAATCAAGCTCATATTTTCACTGTCTCGTGGGCTTGGACCCTGTGGTCATGGCTGCTTGCAGCTGTATTCATTTCTCAATACTTTGCCCTTGTCAAATCTATTATCTGAGCCATTCATACAGAAATCGGGAATCCACAATAAACACACATCACAGGGTCACATTGACCCTACTTTCGCTTCTCCACACCACTTGCCTTTTTAGAACTGAATTTAGATTTTACTGATTACCTCTAAGCCCCAGTCTGGCCTCCAGCTACATCTCAGATCTTTTCCCCTCTATGAAGCCTGACCGCCGCCCGAGGCTCTCAGGCAGGAAGCTGACCATCCCTAAACGCCCTGGGTCTTTGCCGTCTAGGCCCCTAGGCTTTAGAAAGCCCTGCCTGAGAAGATAACTGGTAAAGTCTGCTGAATCTTTTAAATCACTTCTTGAAACACATTCACACTGTCAGGCCATTACAGGACTTGTTTTTTTATTTATGTCTCATTATTGTTGCATTTTCCCATTTTATCTTTCTATACCTCATTTTTAATTCATGTCTGGCATTTTTATTGTTAATTATTGTTGCGTTTTATTTATTGTTCTATTGTTTGTGAAGCACTTTGTGATATGTTTGTGAAAATTGCTGTATCAATCAAGTTTATTGTTATTATTTATAAACTTGATCCATTATGCAGATGTTAGTTAGGATTGTGAAATGTGACTGGCAAAAATATAACACAATCAAGCATGACATCTCACAACAATGCAAGCTCAAGGTTACTGACTGAAGCAAACTTCTGTAGAAAGCTCATGGGTTATCTCTACAAAAGCAATATTGTATAACAACACCCAAACAAAACAAATACTTTGGCTCTAATCACAGAACAATGCAGCAAGATAACATGTGTAACTAATTACTTGTTGATCTGAAAAAAATTCTCTTCTGCACTCATGTGACAGCTTGATTAATTTCCCATGAGCTCTGCTGATGATGTGCCAGACAGGACATGATGCCAACTGATGTGAGAACATCGATAAAGTTGGCATGGATGGCACCATGCACCCATCATGCAAAGCCTGAAGCCCTAACTAATTAAAACAAAATTAATTTGTAAAATGGCAGTTGCTATGAAACTGGTCACAAACTCAAAGATGATCTCATTATTTTACTTCTGTCGACACCATCACATGTTCACGTGTTCTGGCTAAAAAGGGTCATGTTTAGTAGGCAGTGGTGCATTACTGTGATGTAACAACAATAAAATGTTCAATACAAGGCATGTTATGGCATTATCTTAGGGTATAACATTGATTATACTGCATACAACATTTTCTCTGCTTACTGTAGGTCTAAAGTTTGATTTAAAAGTTTGAAAAAAAGGATGAAATGTGATTAAAACAATCCAGTTTTGGTGAACTATCAGTGGAATAAAATCTATATGGATTCTTTTCACGTCTTTTCACAGTCTTTCACTGAGACTGATGCAAGGCAGAGAAGCAGCTCCAGCTATTGTCTGCCCAAGCCCTGCAACTCTGCCAGAGAGTGCCCCGCTGCTGGTGGTTGACTGGATTCTGCGCCTGTGACAAGCAAGTGACAGATCATTGCAAAAGGGAGAGAAAGTGCCCATAGAAAAATATAATAAGATATTCACTCTGAGGAATACATCTCACTGCTCATATAACAATCACAGCGACCAGGAATCATCACAGCATACTGTCTTTTAAATTCTCATTCCTTATGCCACAGCGAATTTCCCCAAAGAGTTCATCCAGCTACCAAACAACCAATCAATAAACCATTCTACCAATTATTCAGTCAACTATCATCACTTCAACAAATTGTATATGTCATTTAAACTGAGCATGCAAAGATTGATGTTACATGCTTTTATGCTTCCTCCTCTAGATGTCCGATCACAGACTTGTCCGCTTTCTTTTAGGAATAAAACATGTAGAAGTCCATCTGCCAGCCACATTATTGTCTAGTTAACATGTTCCAGGCTCGCTTTCGTCCTGTCACCAGTGTAAGTGCATTTCAACTGCCGTTAATATCTGAAGACCAGCCAAATAACCTCCTATCAAACCCTGGTCTGCCAATTTTACATTTTGTTCCTTCTGAATCCGAGGCATATGTCACCAGCCAAACTCATTCAAATCTCATTCACAGCATTTTCAGCTCCCACAGGAGATAACCATGACCACACCAGCATCCATATTTAGCAGGGTAGCTCAGCCAGACACTTTGTAAGCCCAATTACCTCCCTTGTTAGATGTGGATTTTCCTTGGGCTAGCTGACACATACTTAGTTTCCTGATTTCAGCCTATGCCATTAAAGTGGTGAAGGATAGGCAAAGTCTAGGGGGGTGAGTGCGGTACAACAGCCCTGTCCAACACCTTGAACCAGAAATTCTCCTCTTGACCAAGTTTCCTTGGGCTGGTAAATATTTTCTTCTATGAGAGACAGCAGCAATATATTATCAATGTCTAGAAAGTTCCTAAACATTACCAACAAATAAAAGCACAATCCCAGCTTCCCTAAGACAAGTGGCGATAGTGTCACTCACCATGTTGAGCTTGAGCTCCATGTTGAGGACGCCTCCGCTGTCTAACACAGGCATTAGGTTGATCGCAAACACAGCAGCCCTGTCAGGTGGAATGGAAATATTGGGACCAAAGAAGACGTAGAAGTGCACGGAAAAGGTGTCCAGTTCATTGCGTAGGGTCGGACGGATGGGCCAGCACTTGTTAGGATCAGCAGTGGGGGCGAGGTATGTGATGCTCTCCTCCGACGTGTGCAGGTGACTGGCGTTCTGCGACAGGCCGGGAAGGTCAGCCACCGACAGCGTCTCAGACAAGGAGAAACCCATCGCCGTTCCAAAGGACTGGGGCATGTTCAGCGACGAGCTAGGTGATGCCTGGTCCTTGGACAGATTCGGTTTGGAGCAGTCTAGTCAGAGGAGGAAGATGTCAAATTAACAATGGAAATGCAATCATATTGATGCTTGTAAATCAGCTGAACATGTTGGTGCAATGCCAGAGGTCTGATGCAAAAGGTTTTTAAAATGCACCTTGCAACATCTAGTCCAGTGTAATAATCCCTGCCATAAATTCAAACAAACCCTATCAATTCTCAAACAAACAAGCAATAAGACAGTTATTTTACGTGCTTTATTATGCATGCTAAGCATCCAAGTCTTTTGCAAATGTTTGAAATGATCTCCCTTCAGCTGGTTTTCATAAAGTAAACAGCGAGGTTCGGTGCTGTACACTGTTTTTTTAATGAGACAAAGATTCACCGTAATTGCAAACAGTATGCCTTCACTCAACACAAAGCAACTCACAGCAAAATGGTCATTGATGGCAACTGGCAAAGTACCATCAAATACCACCAATCCCCAAAGGGAGGTTTTCAAAGACTTTTCCAACTCAGCCTCGTTTGCATAGTGATGCCTCTGAAAGGGTTTGAAGTATTTTGATGTACATTTAGGAAGGCAGCTGAAGCACCCCTAAAAATACAAAAATGTGCTCTTCTCTTGCCAAATGCAACTGTGGATGAAACATGAAATATTGGTATAGACCAAAATATATATGTGTGTATGGATGTGTGTGTGGGTGGATGAGTAGGGGAGGAGGGGGCTGTGCAAATGTGTTGTTCATAATATTGTTTATGTAAAGCTCTGGAATTGGCTTGATTTTACTCCCATGTATATCAGATAAACTCTCTTCAATGCTCTATCATCTATTATTCTTGCAGAGAAAATATAAAATAAACAACAATAAAGCTGCACCTAGTTATACCATCCTCTGTCAAGCATGCAGCCACTACATCTGTAAATTCAACTGAATGGCAGGTGCACATTGCTGGGACAGGTCATAACAATAATAACCAAAACAGCTAGAAAACACAAGAAAGAAGACTCCTGCTGATGGTCCTTCCCTGAATTTGAGGTATTTTTCAATTTAAGAGCAAATCTGCAAAAGGTCAAGTGAAACATGCCTGGCAGGCAGGGGGAAAAAAGAGAGTGTGAATAATTAGTGTCTGTGTTGCCATGGTGACAAAGTGCACCGTACAGAGTCGAGCGGAGGGAGGGGATCGCTACATGGAAGTGGACTTCCCACAGATTTGTGAGCCATCCCTGTGGAGTGAGCATAAAGAATATCTCAGCTCTCCACAACTCAAAAACAGCATGTAGCACTCAAGCGTGGTATCACTGGCCTCTTAGCAATCACACATGAATCGCCTCAGTTGAGGCTCCAGTCTTGTCTTGAACAAGGCTCTTGATGGTCCAACTGCGTCTGTCTCCCTTTTCTCATCCCTGTCAAAACATGATATCAACGTGCGGTTTCTGCCTTGCATATCTGTGAACAGGATGAGCATTTTGAACACGTTCCAAAAGGCGTTTCGAGACTTTCCTTTTTATCTGACTTTTGTTTTGATATTTGAAAAAAAACCCACACTGAGAATCAGTTATCCTCTGACAGAGCCCATGCAAATTGAAAGCCACAATCTTGATGTTTTGAGTGTATAATTCATGGATATTGGATATGGTATCTTGCAGAGATCTGCTGTGAGCTTCCATTTGGTCTAATTTGCGAGTTCTCAGGTTTGATTCCCCGCAAAATTTAAGAAAACCACTGCAATATTGCCCTAAATTACGAATCAAAAGCCGCAGGAGGGAAAATAATCAACTATGTTGGAAGCAAACAGCTCACAGAATGTAGTCTTAACCATTATCACAACTCATTTGACAATCTTGGAGAGAAAATCCTCATTACTTCAAACAAGTGCTTCAGTAATTTTCCTTAATTGGTAAAATTGGTAAAGTAGATATAGAAATGACAAATGTGAAATTACAGTAAAACTACCTATGATATTGTGAGAAATTAGTGATTACAAAATTAAATAATTACAGAAAAAATAACCATGTGATACCAAAAAATACATCAGAATTTGGATGTCACTAGAGTTGTGATGTGGTATGATAAAATTCGCTGGGCATGCAGCATTACAGAGACAGCACTTACTGCCTTATTTATGCATATATTGAATTAATTTCACTGAAAAACCGTAAAAGCAAACGGGGGCGCCAGTATTCTGCTCTCAAGGACAAAGTACAGGGCAAAGGTCAATCTACCATTATGTTAATACAATGATGCACTGTGACTCTGTGTTCCCTGATCCATATCACAAAAAATATGTATATTTATCAATGCTGACTAACTGTTTTGAACACTTTTTGTCTGCTGAACATTAAGCTTCGCTGTACATTTTTTTCTTAATGCTTTCCAGCCTTGTTGTTGTTAAGATTCCTCTGTGCTTAATAGCCACAACCCAGCCCACTACAAGCCACGCCCATATGGCATGGTACCCACCCCCAAATATCTTGAAGATCATTAAAAAAACAAACACAATTTCAAGAAAACAGGGGGTTTAAATGTACACACAGAATCAAAGGTAGAAGCAGACTAATAACCTGAAATGTATCCTATTTGTTTATTGTTATTTTAATGTGAAAAAGTTGCATCTAGCACCTTAAATTTCTAAAATAGCCAAATCTACAACTTCCTGCTGTCAGTCCCTTAGAACTAGAGATGCACCTGGAATTAACTTCTATCTCTAGTGTGTAAATCATGAAATTCTTTGAGCGTGATAATTATTGCCATGACCCTGAGGCCCTGTTCACACTTGGTATTAACATCCATCTTGGGTGATCTGATCACAAGTGGAAACCCTCTACAGATTGCAGTTCACCCCTGGCATTATCATGCATCTCAAATGCATCTCCAGTGACCACTTGAAATCAAATTTGTGATTGGCCTCAGACCCTTCAGAATAGCTTATTTTCTTTTTTTCTTAGTTTAATTCCTCTGTCCCTCGCTCTAACTCCCTCCCATCCCCTCTTCATCCTCACTTCTAAATTCCATGCTGTAAGCATCTGTTAACTGTTGTAACAAAAAAGCCCATTTTGCCTGTGGAAAAAACTCACCTTTGACCTGCACCCCGATTCGGAAGTAGACGTCAGAGTTACTTAGGTATCTCTCCACCAGGATATAGTACCATTGTTCCCAGGCAGGTACAAGTGTGTCTAATTCACAGGGGTTCCATTCCCTGCAGTCGAGGGCACTTGAGTTGTGCACTGGCGGCGCCCGCGCTCTTATTTTCAGCACCACAGGACAACTGTCACTACTCTTGTTCCTGGTGCTGCAGTTTACCAGTTGAACCTTGACCTTTGAAATATAATTGGGGATGAACACTCTGCATGGCCACAAATCCACACACACAGAGACAGACACACAAACACACACACAATTTTGTTAAGTAATAATACCACTGGGACAGACATAGTATATAGTATGTAGTATAATGTAGTATAGTATTGTATATTCAAATGAATACTTATTAAACATATAAAAGAGCCCTAAACCTGTTAGCCTACATAAAAATGAGCAGAGACGAAATGTTTAAGATTTTCAATAATTGCATTTGGTCAGGTTTTAAGCTTTGCTTGGCCATTTCACACAATATCTAACGAATTCACTCTTTCCAGAGCAAAGTAAGGTGTCTAATCAATCCATGAAGATATTGATTTGACTTTTCATCAGGGTAGGGGGCTGATCTAAAATACTGATTATTGTTTATGGTACTTTTATGGTACATTACTTTGTTGTTTTTCAAATAAGTATATCGGTACTTTTCCAGCATTTTCATAATCTACTTTTACTTTTGTATAAAGGGACTATTCTTCCTATAAATGGACAATGTGAATGACTGCTCAGTCTTTTGTTACTTTCAGGCTTCATTTGAATGAATGGCCTTATAAATTAGGCAATGCCTGTAATAAGAACATTGTGCAAAGTCTAGTGTATTACATTCAAAAAACAAATTATTCCCACACACATAATAATGGCAGAAAACAGTGCAGCAACTTACTTTCACTGGAGCTAAAACTGTAATATTTGAATGTTAAAGTAACATTTCCATATCTTTTGTAACATTTTAGATTTTTTATATGCGGTAGTTCACTTATGTAAGTATTGGTTCCGCTACATTTAGGCACTGAAGAGGTTATGGGGAAAAAAAATAAAAAATCAACATGCACCCTGAAAAAATAATCATATTGCTCACAAGAGCGAGGTGACTTTTGGAGAGAGGGAAGTTAATAAAGGTGCACAGGCTATGAGCACCGACTTGGAAATTGCATCTCTTTAAAATGAAAATGCTAGATAAGTGTGCTGCACGGAGTGCAAGAAAATCACAACTTAAATGGCCAGAAAGGAGGCTGACTGGAGAAGTAGATTAGGCAGAACAGCCTCCATTTTTTTCCTGTTTTTATTAGATGAGTTATTCCATTCCCAACTCAACATCCTGACTTTTGCTATTCAACAATCTTAGGTTACATTCAATATCTATGATGTGTCCAGCCCTACGGACATGACGTTTAATAAGAGGACTTACTTATAAAGTGCAGATCTGTTGTGGATGGGGATCATCTGGTCGATAAAGTACCCAGGATATAGCACTGAAATCCCGATAAGCCTCTGGACAATGAGCTGAGGCTGGAATAGATACTGACATTCTTCATATAGACCCTAAAAGGATAAGAGAACAATGGGTCAGATGGTGCAGCAAAGGTTTTCCCTCCAATGTTTCCTCAAACCCTCCCAGGTAAAGAGTTGATTAGATACCATTCAGACTGGATCAAAATTCCTAATGAGCTGTGTGCATAAAGCCTGTCAGCCTCCTGGATTAATAACACGCTGTGCTCCCTGCCCATCCCACAGTGTAACACACACCCAACATTTCACCCCTGTTGTTCTGAACCAGTAACACTTGATGTGCATTATACTGTGAGATGATCCAGGCAGGCAGAATGACTTTGAACCAGGAGGCTGTGCATTGTTTCTGCACATGGTCCACTGAAAATTTTATTTTAAAATGAAAGGGGGGCTTTGGCACCCAAATGAAAAGGACAGGTGTGAATGCCAAATGAGGTCCTTCATTCCTGTCAGCTGATCACTAACCCCTCCTGCCCAAGCCACAATTACCATGGCATGTCATTAGCACGGGAGGTGCCAGGGTGACCCTTTGATTTATTACAGCCTGTCAGCTGGACCTGCACATGTATCTTGTAGAGCATGTTGTGTTTCAATTAGGGTTCAGCCAAAATGGGTTTTTGAAACCAGATGCCGATGCCAGTATTTTTAGAATGAAGGCGGCAATATTTTTGCAGATATTCAATAGGTTTAAATTTGACCATTTTCATGCCAAAAAATTCATTGTTTCCCACAGAATTTCATTCAAGACAGTAAAAACCTCTACAGCAGCATTTACACAATCATAGGGCAATAAAATTGAATGAAACCCATATGAATGAATTTTTTAGGGAGGTTAATGGCTACATAAGGCAGGATGACCCAACCTATGCAATGGCAAAAGAAAACAAATAAAATGTGCAAAGAAAATTACATTTCATTTCAGGTTTTATGGACCGTTTTAATGTTTTTATGGTCAATGATAAATCTCCATCATATTGACTACTATATCTAACTCTAGTTTCAATTCACTTAATAAAAAGTTAAGGTAAAGGTAAGGGAAAAATATATGCATAAGTGAACGGCTGTTAGTCATTAATTAAATACCCTAAATTTAACCCTTGAGAATCATGATGTATTATATATGTTTACATTCACCATTGTCGACACAAGAGGGAACAGTTTGCCTTGTCAACTAGTCAGTGATGTCATACCAAAAAACACCTACAGGAGGATAAAGATGGCTGCAACTTGGTTCGACATGATTTGAATAAGAAAATGACAGAAAAATTGCCTGGACCGTATCCTGTATTATTTTCTTGGCAACTGGGTCTCTCAATAAAGACATAACACAGGTCAAACCATTTTAAAAAATGCCTGAAACAAATATGCTCAAATGCATATAGTCATTACTCTGCAATTTCCAATTTCACTCTTCTTGTAAATACTCTGTGAAGGAACAGCATAGTCAAATTGTACATAACGTCCCAGTGAGTCAAAGTTAATATGGCAATAAAACCCGTTTGACAACAATTACATTTCATCATTCCTGCTGTTTTTTGTTGCAAACCCTTTACGTACTGTGCACTCAATTGCTACAGCTGAGTATTTGACTGAGATTGTTAGCAATGCAGCCTGCACTCCCTCTGTCCCACTTGCATTTCTTCCACCCATATTTCCTTTTTGAACTCAAATCATCACAGATTAGAGTCTCGGTTGCTGGGAAATTGCTCCAGGAAGCAGAACTTGGAGACGTCATGCTATTTCCTCCTATGCAAAGTGTGTCATTGGAAGCTGATCCCACGTTAGCCATGACTTGTTTGTAATCCCGCTGCGCCCAAAGCAAACCAGCTCTTTTGTACACATAATATTGATGGTGACTTTTGATGGTATTTTGGACCACACTGTATTTCACATGTGCTTTTAAATTGTACTGCAGTCAGCGGAAGCCACAAAGGAAGCACAATTGAACACTACGCCAGTGACAAATAAACTGTCTGAAATGGTAATCAGCAGGTGTTTATGTGGCCAAACAGGCAAAACATGATGAAATGAAGAAAAGACTCTGATGCCATGTAGAACAGGTTAGAACACTAACACGATGAATATATCAAATATTTCTATTTTTTTATATACCTAGAGGGGAGTTAAGTGAGCGTGAAGAACATACATCTTATTACGGTAATAATCCATGACATTTTCATATAAATATGTTTTCATTTTGATACTCTCTATCAACAACTGACACTACGCAGTATTTATTCCATCTATACCCAGATCATGAAAGCTTTGATATTAGCTGCTGTAAACACCCAGTGTCAGGTGGGTCTGACACTGGGTGACAAATCTGCTGGTTTAAAGGAAGTGATGTGATTTACATTTATGGCAGAAGCAATGGTTTGTTTGAAATAAACAGAAGAAGGAATGGGTAGTTGGCATGAGCAGCGACAGCCACCATGTCTGAAGAGGCAAAGAAAACAGCGCCATCTACATAAACCCAAGGCAAAAAGATGTCACAGTACTAGATACGCTGTTTGATTGACAGGTGACCTCTGGGAAGTCCAACAATTACAATAGTGATGACTATTTAGCACCCAAAATGCAATAAAAAATAAGAATTGCGTGGATTACCATTTCAAGAAAAGAAAAAAAATACAATATTTATTTGTTAAATTAATAATTTCACCTTGACTGAGATCTTTCCTTCATCCTTGGGTAAATGTGCTGCCAGGAACCAGTCTCCAGGGAGCGGGCTGGTCACATTGAATGCTCCCGTTGTACGATTTGGAAGAGTCCAGGTCAGAGTAACAGCAAAGGACCCTGGGACAACTGTATCCCGAGGGAAGTGGGTGTAGAGAGGGTTGATCACGGGAGGCGCTCCAGACCTGAAGTACCTATGAATGGCAGAGCCAAAAGCCAAAATCAAATCCTTGTTAATAAGGCCTAATTCTCTTGGCAACAGCTGAGGCATTTTGTCCAATACAAAATCTGTCTGGCCAAGACTGTACCGTAAAGACAGCCAACAGTACTAGCATTGATGGCATCTTCTGTTTTGATAAAGAAGAACTCGGAGGCAAAACATTAATGGCATCCAATCTTCTGAATGTGTAAAGTATGGCCATGCCAATCACAATATTACAGAAATATGAACACTGAAGATTAACACCTGAATTACTGGTTACACATGTGCCCTCATGACAAATGTTACTTGCCTGTGTGATCGAAATAGACAGGCAAAATAAAAAGCAAAATACAGCTGATGCTTCAAGCAGCACTCCCTCCATATGGTGAGGCTGCCAATAATAGCTGACACTGCACAGGTTTAGCCAGCTGCTTCATGCCTTTTCCCCAAAAGACAGGCTTCTTGTCTATGAGCCCTTGTTGCCATCCCTCTATACCTGACTGAGGGAGAGCACTGCAGCCAGTTATTGGTACAACAATGTAATGAAGGCTTTCTTCTCGGCTGTGACAGCCCACATCTCAACACCTTTCTAGCTCCGCCATTAGAGGTGTGATCTTTGCTTTAACATCAGTTCAATTTGATTCATGATTCACTAGTTGGTGATTCAATTTAAGAACGATTTCTTTTCTGTTTTGTAATGATTCAATTTGATTTGAGTTTGTAAATCACAATTCGAGTCAACTATTCAATTCAGTACTTCTAGAAAAAAATGTATGCCCATTAATAAGCATGTCCAATAATATGACTAAAATTGCATTTCACTCTGTTGGACCACCACATCATTCAGAATTTTAGGAATAATGAATTAATTCAAAGCATTTCATATCAATTCAGGTCAAAGTCTAAGCAAATCATTTTATTTAATTCTTTTCACAGATCAATTCAGTTGAATCACAAAGCCAAAAGCCAAGAATCTATAATCGATGCAGCGATGCAGTGAATGAATCGCTAACACACACACACACACACACACACACGCACACACACAGATTCGCTCAGCCTTACACTGTCACGTTGCGGTCAGGGCAACTGTCTCCAAAAGTGCCCCCTTGCTCCTTGAAGGTGATGAGGTTCCATACGGCCATCATGGTGTCATCAGGCACATTGAAGTGGAACAGTTCCACACTGGCGAAGGAGTTGAAAGCATTCAGCTTACGAGGCGTACGGGTGAAATAATCAGTCACAAAAAGGCAATCTGGGGAACAGAACCAGAGGAAAAATTTTGCTGAATGTGTGTGAAGATAATGTAAGAGGAGTTTCATTCCAGCGTGAGTTATTCACCATCTGAAGAAACTGGCACCGACACTTGATCGAAAATGATTGCTGCTATGAAAATGAAACACGTTCTGACTTAGAATTTAAGTTATGAATAATCTCACAACCTTGCCTATGAAGTACTTTTTTGTACTGGAAACACACTGGAGAAGAGCTTGTGTATTTGGCATCTGACAAACGAATTTTACCTACCAATATTTTCTTATTTGACTTACGAGAAGAGAACAGATACAAGAGGAACGTCTCAGTCTTTAGGCACTAATAATGAACAAATTGGCAAACTGTTTGAAATGAGCCAAATCATCTAAATGTGTGATCACAGGGCTGAACTCCTTTTTAAGCAGCTGGGGGAGATATATGCATGCTCACTCGCGTCCTGCATTATGTCAAATCCTTGGATTACATCGACCAAAGGCTCTGCATAAAAGCAGCAGGACAAGTGACAGGTGTAATCTGCCATATCACCGACATGAGCTGGCCCGACACGGCACACACCCAGTGGGTGAGCAAAAGCTGGGAAAATTATGTGTGAGTCAGTTAATTACCAGCACATCTCTCTAAGGTAACCATTATCATAAACACAAACATAACAAATGGAAAAGAAGAAAGGGGCTGAGCTGTGTGAGGTGGCAGTATTTCATGGGAGATGTGAGGAAGTGGCATGATGTTTCTTTGAAAAAGAACAGTTTCCATTTTCAGCACGTACACCCCCATTTGTGTTCACGCGTGTCAACCTTTCATTTCCTCTCTACTGGAGAGCGATGCCATTCATTCAAACTTTTTTGTTGGGAGATAATTTATCTTATGTGCACAATATGTACAAAGTGGAAAAAGTACAAAAAAAAATGTTTTGAGAGTGCAATCAAGGAGTCGTGCTTCTAACAGTATGAGCCAATACATTGTGAATAGCAACATGAACACCTAAGTGGCTCAATGTAATACTTTCATTTTCAACAGTATGTTTGGCATTGCCTTTGCTATTTGCTGTGATGATGACACAGAATCGAAGAAAACCAAGTGACCCTCCAGAGAGACGGAGCATCAAGGCGTGTATGCGTAGTGGAAAGTGTTTCTTGAATGTGCAGTGTGCTCCAGTGTGTGTTTTAGTAAAAAGAGAAAAATGGCTCTGCTCTGCTCCTCTCCCACACACTATTACCAGACCTCAGAGCTCACAATGGCTCTCACCTATGGCAGCAACCTTGAATACTAAGGCAGAGAACTGGGGAAGCAGAAACTCATAAGAATGAAGTAATCTTGCTGTCAAGTGCAAAAGCCTAATCCCATACAAAGCTCCCCAGCCTTTATTTCACTTTCATCCCAGCCGCACTCTGGTCCACTATGTGCTCTATATTTGAGCCCTGTTTACACAAGTGTTGCTCTTTACCCTTTCATACAGTTGATGGGTTTACATGGATGCCTGTCACCAGGGCTGAGGAGAAACTAATCACGTCACAGATTAATGGTTCGCCATGTACTGTATAACTGTAAAACTGCTATGTTGGTTCATCACAGCTACTTTAAAAAGCAACAAATGTATATGATTACTAATAGCTAATATAATAACTAGTTGTTTACTTGTTGGTTTACAAAGACAGATGTTTCACGGAAAAAAGTCACTAATTTGGTACATTTGGAAATAATTACTTTGAATTGTTGATGATGTTGACAACAATATTCAAAATTTAGTCTTTAAATTGGGATGAATTGCTCATTAGAGTATGTACACTTATGGATTCTGGAGCAAAAGTAACTCAAGTTAAATGAAAGCAATCATTTTGGTTGATTCCAAGCAGTCAGTCAAGGATGTTTTCAGTTAATCTTTCCAACTGAGCAAACAACTTAGATCATTTCACACATCGAAATTTTTAATCTTGCAATTGGCATTGTATATTGTATATTGCAGCAAACATTTTATACACATTTTAAGTTTTATAGATTGGTACAATGTTTTATTGCTGTGTGCAACTTTTTGTGATTTTATGTACAGTACAGTGCATTTTTATCTTTGGCTTTCTTTCTGTTTAACTTACATTATAGATTGCCTTATGTGCGTATGTGCTTTCCTTGCTGTTGTCTCTGCTGAGGACCGAAATGGAAATAAGTCTGTGACTTTATTGTGTTATCTTTGATAAACAAGTTTAAGATATGTAAATATCTTGCTTACATTGTCAAATGAACTCAAACTCAAGTTGTTGAAACAAATGAGATAGTAAGGTGATTGACATCCACATATCAATTTGTGATTAGAATATTAAACTTAAGCGCATATCGATTTCCAAACCCCTTCCACATTCATATGAGATGTGATGGGAAGTGATCCTACAAACAACACAAATCTCAGCAACAGTCTGACAAACGAGCAGCAAATAAGTTGCATGATATGAGCATAAGTCCAGTCAAAAATGGTGTGGTCATAGTCTGACGGGGGCTCTGTAGGATTCAAAAGCATAATAACATGACAGAAAAATAATATCAAATAGCAGAATTTTAAGGTTTAGCTGTCCAGGCAGGTAAAAGTCATCAAAAAGGAATATTCGTTCAAAAGCTTTTGGAAATGGTCATGAAATTTGTTCATAGACATGTCACTGGGTTATAGCATGTTTAACATAAAGCTTGGAGGCTGGTAGAAATAGGTGCTTTTGAAGTAACTATAAAACCCTCACACCATATGACCACTGTGAATATAAATGGTGAAAAATACTGGTCACTGAACTAAATGTCATACAGCCGTTTTGGAATTTGATCAGAAAAAAATGGAGCACAAAAAAGGGAAGCTATCAGTTTAAATGTGCCAAAATGTTTAAACATTCTTGTTCATATGCCACCTAAATGAAGACATTTTAATTTTTGATAAGGGAAGGAGAGTGCCCACAGGCTTTCTTACAGCATGCTTTTGAATTAAGTAATCTCTTTATTGAGCACCTCCTAACCACTGTTTTGGTCTTTTGGAGGCTTAATTTAGAGATAATCCTGCTTTTTGTCAGCTCTACTCTAGATTTATTCTTTGAATACTCACAGTCTGTAAACTTCTTTTTAGGAACCATTCAAGTGAACCCTTCTTATCATAATTCATTATCTTTCAGTATTATTTTGTAAGATTTTAATATCGCGAAAAAATGATGATAAGAGAAACACTAATAACTACAGGCATTAAAAAGGAATAGGAAATTGGATCAAAATTCATAAAATGCAACCGTTTCTCATCCGTGGCCACACACACCATCCTCTGCTGTTTTCACCACGCTCACAGTCAGCGACAGGAACAAACTCCTCAAAATCAAACACACAGCCTGGGATATAATTGGACTTTCCAGCAGTGGACCAGTGCTGTCACTTGTAAATCACTCACTATGGTACATGACCCTGAACACCCCCTCAGACCACATTTCACCCTCCTCTAACCAGCCACAAATACAGATCCCGGATCTGCCAAAAGCTCACTTTGTGCCCTCTGCTGTCATGGCTGTCAACAAATTAAGTAACAGCGTGGACTACTTTTGGGCAAACTGTTTTTGTACATCCCCAGTGCCAGTGCATCTGCATGACTCTGTATCTGCTGTTCTGAAATGTTTCAATGTACTCTGAAAATTTATCTATCTATCTATCTATCTATCTATCTATCTATCTATCTATCTATCTAAAGTTAAATAAAAATATGGGTAAACTGACCTTTCTACCTTACAAAACACTATTCTCATACAGCGAACATCACTTTGACACTCACTTCCTATGATGTGCACTCCACCACATCCCTGTCTGTCAAGTTAATCAATGATTTACAAAGGTATGAACTGCAGCTGCAACAAGTCTGTCAGTGGACTGCAACATCCTAAGACCTTTAAGGCCTCAGTGACCACAGCCAGAACAGTGTGTGCCATATAGGTACACATTCATTTTTTCCCCCCACTCGAGCACAGAGGTTTTTGCTTGACGGCTATATCTTGAACGGCTGCAAAGACATCTTGGTGACTGGATACAAAAAGCATACAAGAAAAAACAACACACACCTCACACATGAGATCTAAAAAAAGAAATAAATTGTTGTTTTACAAAAAGCCATTGTTCTAACATTGATTACACTATTATAATGGCTCCTTTGTCATGCCTTCAGAGAATAAATTCAGTAAAGTACATTAAAGAAAGCAAATAAAAGGTTTTACTTTAATATCTCCGATTATCCACTGAATCAATTCATGTTTTGCACAGCGCGTGCAAGGTAACTTTGTCTTTTATTCTTCTTTAACAAAGCAGCACAAAGACATAAAATATAAATAACAAAAGGCTGTCAACAATCAAAGCATACAGGACGATATGTTTTCTTCTGGCCACATTCAGTATCCAGTAGCCCACAACCTTTAAGAGCATCTGTCAATGTGTTGCGTGCCATAATTAGTAGCAACCTTTCCACGCGTCACGTAATTGAACAGCATAGGTTAATCAAATTGATACTGAGGACGGTTGAGAATAAACCGTGGCTCTGGATGTGGAGGAGAGTAAAGGCTACCACAATGGGATGCAATGATGCTTCTGGGAGGATTTCAGCACCCCGACAAAAGAACAGCTCCCCTGTATCAAAGCAATAGACACTGAACGAATCACCACGAAATCACTCACCTCCAAGAGCGCAGAGATAGGTGTAAACAAGCAAGAGGAGCTGCGGAGGGCTAAATCCTAAGCCCAGACGCTCCAGTTGCCACATCGTTAAAAGCAAAATATTTGTGATGGGCTACAGCCCGGGTGCAGTTTTCAGTCGCTATGCTGGTCTACATTTTTTCAGATTTTGCCAACGACCAGCTGTTTGTGCATGACGTAATTCAGACGACTACGGGACAGCGCCTCCTCTTTTGCCTTGATTTGACAATCTCAAGATGTCGGCTTATCTCATTGGACCCCTAGCCCTGTCAGTCTAAGGACAGTGCGGACGTAGATTGCACCACAAGGCTCGTCATTTTCGGCGTTCAAGCCTCAATACAGGGCAAAGTGAGAAGTACAGAGGACGCAACTGCCCCCCAAGGCTGCAGCCGCTGTGTTCCCGGGACCCGGGACAGAAGTTGGGAAAATAAAAGCCCATCTGGTCTGACGTGATCCTGCACAGCCCTCTGAGCTCAGACTCAGTTGTCTCTTGAGAATTAGGACAGGATACGCTATTATACCTTGATGGATTTACAGCACTGTCTGCATTGCGGTGTGTTTGATTTACGAAACTGACACTTGTGGTTAGGAAATTGAAGATAGGCCAGTTTTAAAAGTGGGATTATTAAGCTTCTCTTTATTTATTTTAAAACAATCACAATACATGGACCCGCTGGGATAATGGGATTTTCAGCTGGAGATAAAACTATCAAACTTGGTATCAAAATTATCAGGCTGTGTTTTTGTTTTGCGACTCTGATCAGAAGCAACGATAGGGCAGCAGTCCGTACTTGAAAAACAGGGCAAGTGAAGTGCGTGCCCTTTGTTGTTTTCTCATAAATGAAAACGTCAATAGTTTTCTCCCGTATGAAACACCATTAGCTCATCCTCACTTACTTCCGTGGTACAGCAGGTGATGGCAGACTCACGGATGAATCATTCATCCACACTGAAAAAGTGATTTCATTTGATTCTGAAACATGACCGAATTTCAGGTGACGTCAGCATCACACAAGAGTGTTTATTCCTCTCCAGCAGCTGGTCCTAAACATTATTTTCCCTCATGTTTTCTGGGGAGTTCCTATTCCTTGTTTTCATTGAGGGCTCCAGGTTGTGAAGTGTCATTTTCAAAATGTGGGCATTGTGAAGCCTTGTGAGACTGTAAATATTACCAAGAGTTATAGACTGACTTAATATGACTTAAACTCTTAAATTCTCAGTCATTCTTTTGAAATAGTTAAAGTGATTTCCTATAGCTCCATGAATCATAACTCTGAACAAATCAGTCAGGCAGTGAATCAGATTGGACTTCATTTCATACATACTGAACTGTTTGCACTCAGCAAATAGAGCAATTGACTTAACTAAGAGGTTGAGAATGATGAGCAGGCTGAATTTTATATTCACTTTGTGGTTTCGACAATTTGTGGTTTACCTGCCTTGTCAATTTAAGATAGGAGCAATAAGAGTGGCTGTTTAAAGTACAGGGCAACAGAGAAAACTAAGAAAACAACAAAGAAAAACACCATATCCTCCTTAATTGAGATCCTATAAATGTATCATCTTTGCCCAAATGAAATTTTAGTGTCAGGTATGGTGAATAGGGGGAATGTTTTCCACCCAGAGGAAATGATGAATCAATACTTGAGAGAGAAATACAAACTGTCTGCTAAACAACAGTGACTGAGTGCTCCGTCCAGAGAAAGCTGGACTCTTTTGCCTCTCTTATCTCTTTGGCAGCACAGGGTTTGACACGATCACAGACCAGCCTGCTTGGCAAACATGAGCATGCTGTGTGGTTTACTGATGTCACGTTACATGACCCCTGGGTATTGAAGTTCAGACACTTTTCAAACAGTTATCTCTCACTGACATTTGGAACTGCCAGCAAGCAAAGTTGCTTGGTGCAGCTTTAAATTAAATTAAATTCAATACTAGTTTCTTTATTGAATTTTTGTAGTTTGTAATATAAACACCCAAATCATGGCATTTTGTGAGGTACACAACTTTACCAACTTTGCCATCACTATTAATTTAGGTTAGCTTGAGGTGCTTGAATGGAAACTAAGGATGTTAAACTGCTGCTATTTGGCTTGTGTTATCTTTGTGACAGTCTGAGGTTCTTTGAGTACCATGTTGGAAAAAAGTGAGGTGGGGTAACATAAAGGACTTTTGACTGTCAAATTTCCCACCTTCAGGTCCACACTGAATACAGGGATGGGATGTCAAGTCTTGATTCAAGGACAAAATCAGGACATTGCATGGCCAGTTTAAGGCCGTGTGTGTGTTTGTCTTGGTTTGCCATCAAGGTGGGGGATCTAAGTTGACACCATTTCAGCTAGCCATTGGTTCTCGTTGAGTTTTAGATCCAATCTCACTAAAAATAAAACAAAAAATTGAAATGATGCACAGGGAGGTGATAATAACAACACTCAATTTATGCATACGACCGGTATTAAAATAAAATTCAGAGCCCTCAAACTCTGAGGTTGAACCAAGACCTTTAAAACATGGTCTCAAGACCGTACTCAGGACAAATTGGTCTCACATAATACAAGCCCATTTTTTTCATCTTTTTAGTAAGAATGCGTCCTCATCAAAGTGATGATGTTGTTCACCGCTGCATACAACAAAGCAGTAATGCCTGAGAAAGCACACTTTTCTGTGATTACGGGTATTACAGTGGTGCTCAGCATCTTGCTGTTGGGAGCAGTGAACTTATCCTCTGAAGTTTTCTGCAAAGTTATAAACAGAGGAAAACAAGAATTTCTCAGCTAGCTCCATGGTTACCACCACAGTTTGTACAGCTGGCCATCAAGTACAGCTAACCATGCTATTACAGCATCATCAGCACGACTGGAACAAATTCACTATGACTGGTTGAAAGTAACTGTTGTGGATTATTATTATTATTTTATAGCTGTACATAATTTATCTATGTAGTGCAGACACTTGAAATCTCCAAGTTGCATTGCACTGAAACCAGGGTCAGCCCTAGCCGTTTTGGTGCCCTGGACGAGATTGAGTTTTTTTTTTTTTTTTTTTTGGTTGTTGTTGTTTTCCAAAAGCGACCATTGCGGCGCCCCTGTCAGAGGGTGGCAGCCTAGCCAACCGCCTGTCGCCTATGCCACGGGCCAGCCCTGACTGAAACAGTAAAATATGTAGCTCTGCCACATTAACACATGAATTTATAAATGATTGTTGTGGCTCTCCATGGTCAGTATTGGTACTGATGGACTCAGGTTTCAATCCTCTTTCTGTGTGGAGTTTGCATGGGCTGCCTCCAACTTAATCCCACAGTTCAAACACATAAGTGGGGTGGTTTGGAGACTCAAACTTACCCATAGATATGATTGTGAGATTCTGTCATGTCTGGCAACCTATCCAGTCTATCTACCTGCCTTAAACCCAATGTATGCTGGGACAGGCTCTTGCCCTTGAGGTAATGAAGTGTTGGACATCCTCAGAGCAAATAGATTCAACATCAAATCCAAAGCTTCCCAGATATTCTGTTAAGATGAAAGAATAACTTTGGCCACCTGTAAAAGGGGGTCTAGAAGCCACCGACTGTATAATTACTACAACAGGGTGGACATGTTGTAGCAGCTTAAGAACACTGCAAATATTACATCAGTTTTGTCTTTTGACAATAACTGATGCTAATACACTAAAACATGCTCTTACATCATTTTGGTTAACCCTGATGCAACAGCCTATCATTTGCATGCTGAGAGTTGGCAGTTTGTTTCCCTGCTCACTGGCAAAATACATACCTTGTAGAACATGCTGGAACTTTTTTTTTCTGAACTCTTCATCTTGGTATATATATACAGCTAACAAGCGGTATCTATTTAAATAGAATTTCAAAGTTTTAAAGTGGTTCACATTGCTCACTAATGCCTCCCACAGTGACATTTGGTGGAAGAAGATGAAGGCACAATGAACAAACCAGTTTTAAAACTTGGTGGTAGAGGGAGGTGAGAGATATGTGCGTGGGTGGCACATGCGCGCACACACACGCACACACACATCATGGCCTGAGTTATTTCTGCTTTTCCCAAGGTGAGCTTCTCCAGAGCCTGTCTCAGTGTACCAGCCACATAGTCAATACACCGAGGAGGATGAGGGGGTTGCCAGTGCAGACACGCGTGCATGTACAGTGGTCCAAGCATTTTAGCCAGCTAGTTTGATACCATTCACCACCTAACCAAACATTTAAATGCACTGCTTTACCTACTCCGTGGCCTCAAGGATAGTGCTATGAATTTAATAAAATTGTAACCTAGTGCACTCTAATAGCCTGCGCCAATGTGTGAGCATACAGACTGGGTGCAACCTAGATAGAAGGGAAAAAATGATCAAATGAAAAAAGGGGAGGGTGGAAGTGGGAGAGAAGGGATAGACAGCTGGTAAAGTTAAGCACTCTCCCTCTCTTTGGCTCAGCTTCGGTACACAGCATCGGCATCCTATTCCCTCCTGCTAATTCAAAGTTTGCACAAGTATAAACGTGAAAGAGAAACAGAAGGCTGGCTCAGAAGGCACAATAAACCCACCAGCATCTCTGGACAATAGAAATTTTAAGTGGGGATGTTTAGCTAATTGCAATGAACACAGACAACTTCAAAAGACTATTTTCTTTTACTTTTTCACAAAACACTCATTTGTTATTCTGTTACACAGAATACTGAGCAGTACAATTATCTGCTATCTTAAAAGCTGTTTACTTCAAAAATGTCTTAAGTTTGTCTCTACTACCCAACAAGAAGTTAGGCTTTCATATATTTATAGCTAAACAGCACCCCCTTATGAAATGTTTTTTTTTGTTTGTTTGTTTTGTTTTTCATTCTTTACTCTGTCAGATATCACCTATGCATCAGTAATGGTCCACAACAAAATCTTTCAAATCAAGCTTCAAATTTCCCAAATTTTAATAGTTAACCATTTACAGCATCTAATGACAAAAAAACACAACATAAAACAGCCAAACAAACAGTTTTATAGTTACAGTTGCATTTACACTGGGGGAGTAACAGTTAAGGCACAGGGTAAAAACTGAATTGTCTCAAGACAAGAGTAAAGCCTCAAATCTCGGCACCGTGAATCAGAGGTTGGATGATTTTTATTTTTATTTTCCATCTGTGTTTGCTATCTAGTCTGGTGATACTTCCCAAACTCAACTACAGAGACTACTTTAAAGTACATGTCCAAATCCGAACTGGTGAACTTAAAGGACACCTGTGAAAGCCAATGGAGCATTACATCCTGAAAACTCCAAATTGTGTCTTCTTCATTGGTGCATTCAGTGCTGCGCTGAGGCTCAGTCCCAAAACCAGGCGAGTATCAGCAGG